>SNQJ01S0038408.1:132997-153140 GCA_010110895.2 Picea sitchensis | reverse complement strand
CTCATGCATGCACAATGAATGTGCCCCTCTAGCCTCATGCACATGTAATCCACACTCCTGGTGATGATTCCAAGGAAGACATGTGCTCCTGGTGATGATTCCAAGGTAGGCATGCAAGACTTTGTGATGATTCCAAGGAAGACATGTGCTCTTGGTGATGATTCCAAGGTAGGCATGCAAGACTTGGTGATGATTCCAAGGTAGACATGCAAGACTGAACTCCACTAGTGTAACTCAACTATAATTGAAGCATGACTCGAGAAGAGGTGCACCATTGTTTAGGGGAAGAATATTACCATCCAAGGGATAATATCTTTGACCAAGTGAGACCAAATGTGCTCTCATACATGGACTATAGAACATAGGAAAATTATGTGCAAGGTAAATGTGCATGTGTACTCCAATATAGGAGGTATGGAATAAGCACCATTCTACTTCTATTGGTATGCAATTTTTCTCTAACCTCTTTCGCCAAAGTTTATAAGAATAACCTGAATTTTATAACATTGGGTGAGTTGTTCACTTGGGAAGGATATGGCAACAACATCATTAAACATATGGTGATGAATCCTAAGCTCCATTTTTTTAGTGGTTGAAGGGCTCCTTCACCTAAATCCAATGTCACAAGGTCCGTAGTAGCTATAGGTTTTGAAGGTAGCTATATTGTTTGAATTTTTAGGAGAGAAGGGGGCACAATTTTGACATATTTCACTTCACCTTGACCTATGTTTATATCCCCATATGACACTCTAATCAACATCCATGTGTTCATAATGACACAACATTGTTATAAATGGAAAGCCAAAGATGTCACATGTACGAGATGAGCAAGGTTAATGTTTCATGCAATGCTTGTCATTTATTTTAGCCCGTGGAGGAAACTTTTCAAGGGGAGGCTCCATTCTTAGTCCAATGATGGTTTGTGATGGTTTCCCTTCATAGATAAAGGTGGAAAGGGGTACTTGAGTTCCACTACAACAATGATAGTTGTAAGCTTACCCTTTCAATTTATTATCATCCATGAATAGATGTGACACGAGGGCTCTGAGATTATATGATTATCTTTTGGAGGAGTTCCTTGTGACTTTTTCAGTGTATATTTATATAAAAAATCCAGAAGGGAATCACCATGAGAGGAGATGTGAAAAAAATGAGTCTAAGTTAGAGTGAATAGACTATTGGGATGGTATATTCTTTGCAGTGGAAACCCAACCAATCGATTGGATAATCAAGCATTATCAACAAGGTGATTGATTGACTAAATGGTTAAGTCAAGTCGGTGGTCGACAAGTCAACTGACTAGAGGTCGGAAGGTGGTCGAATGGATGGTCGATTTGTATCCGACTAGAGGTTGTGATGCAAGAGCATCGCCAACACCTCAAGCAAGCCAACGCGGAAGTCAAAGGACAGCTGGATAAGCCAACACAAATTTTGAAAACACCTTGAAGTTGTTGCGCGTTCTTAAATGAGACATTAAGAAAAGGCACACTTGTATATTGTAATGGACCTTGAGCGGATTGCTCTCGTCCTTAGTAGATAGGAGGCATTTAAGATAGTTAATGCAAGTAGGTAGAATTTAATTCTAGACTAGACAGTTGTAAAGCGCAAGAGGGAAACGGGATATAGACACCCTCATTGTGCATTTGTAACATTATTTGAGAAGCATTTGAAAAAAAAGAGCAGGCAGAGAGCCGTGTAAGAACACCCATGTACAGATATTTGAATTAATAGAAGGAAGCTTTGATTCAAATTCATGGTTTTGTGTTGTTCTCTGTGTATTGATGTTGATATGCTCATGAATGTTTGCTTCCTATTATACATTTTCTTTTATATGCTGTGTATATGATTTCATGGTTGAGTTGAAGTCTGAGAGGAAGAAGGAATGAGTTTAAATTGTTTCTCTATTTGAGCCAGAGAATTCCTGCAAGGAGTGCAGTGGAAATTGTCCGCAAGGAGTGCGTTGACAGAGGGTTCAATAGAGATAATTTTTGTTCTCATTCATCCAGAAGGTGCAGTTGGGCATAGGAGCCGTGCAAGGAGTGCGCAGGCCGGATAAAAGCCTCAGGGTTGCGAACCTGAGAAAGGAGTGGAAGGACTGTTGCTGCAGGTGTGTGCAAAGTCGAGGAACTTCAACACTTAGACGTTGTTGAAGGTTTGCCGCAAGGAGTGCGTGCAAGAAGTTTTCTTGAACGACTTGAAGTCGTGGGGAAAATCTCAGGAAAGACAGGCTTCGAATACGGTGAAGGATAGCACATGGGAGCTGCTATTGAAGGTTGGCAAGAAGCATCGCAGGTTTGCAAGCAAGGGGACGAGTTCTGTGGAAGAATACTTCGTCATCTCGTAGATTTCATCTGGAGAAACAGAAGGTCGAAATTCTCCGAGGAGAATTCGCGAATCTCCGTGAGCCGTTAGATCTTGGAGAGGTGCAAGGGATATACTGTAGGTATTCCCAAGAGGTGGAAAGCTCAGGAGGGGCAGGTCATTGATCCAAGCCACAAAGGCCGTTGGATCTACACGTATATCGTGTATCGGGGTTTCGTAGGTTGAAGCCCGCAAATTTGGAATTAGGACTTGCGAAATTGCAATCCGCGATTTCTCGAAAGTTAAAGGATAACGTGGGCCACAACGGAGTTAGTGGAGTATAGGTGGCAAGATCCATCGTGGTTTCGCAGCGAGAAGTCCCGAACTCACCGCATCAGAATTCGCGATACCGCGAACTCCGAAGTGTCRATGGAGTGAAGCGGCGATTGAATAGTCCATTCGCACATGTGTCGGGTAATCGACATATCGRAAGTCGGGAGTCAGTAAAGCAAAGTGTTCGACATCGCGAGTAGCAAAATCGCGATAGAGCAGAAGTCCCGATAGGAGAAGTGCGAGGTCCGCGTTGACTGAGGTATCGGGTATCGACRATCCGAGAGTATAGYGTTCGACCCTTGAACTCGCGAAGCCGCGAGTTCCGATCCTCCGATAAGTAAAGAGAGGGGATCACGCGAAGAGTTATGTGGGTGTAGGTTTCCCGATAGGGAAAAAGAAGAACCTTGGTGTTCTTCGGGCCGAGGAAAGAGGAGATCCTGTGAGCGAGCGTGCCCGAGGGTGCGACTGCGTCAGGTTTTGGTATCAGAGCCTGATTCTTGTCTGTATATTTCAGGCGAGGGAGGCATAAGAGGTAAGGAGCACTCTGATACACAACGTCAAGTTTTGGTATCAGAGCACAAAAGGATTATTTGCTTTCTGTAGCAGAGAGAGGAGAGAATTCACCATGCCGCCGAGAAGGGAAAGACAGTCAACCGATCCAGAGGATAGGGAGGTGCAGAGATGAAGAGGCAGGTAGATAACAGATCCAGTCATGGAGAGGAAAATGCATAATCTCCGAGCAAGACTCGAAGATATTGAGACAGCGCAAAGACACATAGCTAGTGCAGGGGATCTAAGTGATTCCGAAAGCGAAGTTGAGGTTGAACGAGAGGAAGAAGTTGCAGCTGAAGATGCATCAATCGAGCGTTTGATCAGAGCTATTGCCAGGATGGGTGCAAGAGAAAATATGGACATTCCAGTTTACGAGGGAAACTTGGATGCAGAGGAGCTTCTAGACTGGATTAGAGCTCTGGATACATACTTCGACTATGAAGACGTCGAAGAGGACAAGAAAGTCAAGCATGTTGTCACACGCTTGAAAGGACATGCAACATTGTGGTGGGATGAGCTACAAGCTGATAGACGCTGCAAGGGAAAGCAGAAGATTAAGAGCTGGGACAGGATGATCGCGAAGATGAAGGCGAAATTCATCCCCAGGGACTATCAAATTACTCTGTTCAGGAGGATGTAGAACCTGAGATAGAAGCTGATGACAATGAAAGAATACACTGAGGAATTCTACAGACTGAACATCAGAGCAGGTCATCGGGAGAGCAATGATGAGAAAGTTGCCAGATACATGAATGTCCTGAGATATGATATCCAGGATGAGATGAGCATGGTAACCATCCAGACGGTGGAAGATGCTTATCAAATGGCTCTGAAAGTAGAAGAGAAGTTGAGCCGAAAGAAAAGCCAGAAGGGTCGAGGCAGAAGTCAGCCCAGAGGTAAATCAGTTTCCCAGGAAAAATATCAGAAGCCCAAGGAGGAATGGAAGAAACCTCAGACTCGTACAGAGAGAGGTGGAAGTTCACAGCGTGGGAAATATAATGAACAGAGAGGACAACATAATGAGCAGAGGGGAGATTATGCTGACAACAACACTTTTCCTCGTACTAGAGGCAGACGAAGAGGAAGAGGAGGGGTCATCACATGTTTCACATGTGGGAAGAATGGGCACAAGTCTTACGAGTGTCCAGAGAAAAAGAAGGACATTGGAGAAGCTCACATCGCCGAAGCACAGAGGTGGGATGTTGAGGCAGAAGACGCAGAAGGCGAAAGATCGCTCATGATGCAAAAAGTCATTTTGACACCCGAAAAGGAGGTGGAGAGTTCAGTCCAAAGGACCAGACTTTTCAGGACTGCTTGCAAGACCAAGGACAGGGTATGCAAGGTCATTGTAGACAGTGGTAGCACGGATAATCTCGTATCTACAGAGATGGTAGACAAGCTGGAGTTGGAGACGACTGATCGTCCAAGCCCATACAGAGTTTCGTGGCTACAGAAAGGATAAACCTTTCCGCAATACACTTGGTTTTGTAGACTTAGCGGAAATCCAGGTTTGTTGTCCCTTCCATTGTGGTTTTGGTATGGTAACTTAGTTGTCAATTAGTGTGGTTTTGTAGACTTGGCAGAAATCCATGTTGGTTTGTTGTCCCTTACAGTGTGGTTTTGTATGGTAACTTAGTTGTGAATTAGTGTGGTTTTGTATTTGTATGGTAACTTAGTTGTGAATTAGTATTGGGAATAGTTATTATTGGTTGTTATCAGCTAATGCAGGTTGACTCATCAATGTTATCTAAGGAAAACCACACTAATTGAATAACTTGTTAGTGGTCGGTAAGAGAGTAACCTTTCATTCCTGTAAGATGCCTCTAAATTTTAACCTTTATCAGGAGATGAACTCTTAACTAAACAAAAACAACAGATGGAGCTCTGCGGCTAGGGGAAATTCTAGCCGCCGCCTTCTATAGCCCATGCATCATGTTGGTGTGTTTTTTGTTGTCGACAGGTGTTGTTTCCATGCACATCGATTCCGAGGTGGTGTAGCTCGGCCTCGATTGGCCTTCCCTTTTCCTGGGCTCTATATCCTCTCTATGGTCGCAGTTCAGTGCGACTCCTTCCCAACGGGTCTGCCGGTAGATGTCGATGGTGAGGTTTTGGGGAGCGGTTGGGGCAATCCCTAGTGTCTTGTGCCCTCTCCCTTTGCCTCTGATCTTGTTTCTATTGGTGCTTTGGTCGTCCGGGCAGCTATAGATTTTGTTGTTGGTGTTTACCTTTTGGAGCAGAGTATATCTTCTGTAGCATCATGGCTCCTCCTTGTGGTTGCTCCTTTACGATTCTGGTTTCGTTCAGAGTTTGATGTATTCTCAGAGCCTCGTCTTTCTGGTGCTAAGGAGTTGGTGCCGTGTTTCAGTTTTTTGGTGTTGGATTTCGGGGTTATGTGACCTCACTTTGTCTCTGTGAGGATATTTGTCGCTCTAACTTGGTCCGTCTGGCTTATGGGGGTTTTCGTTTGTTGCTTGCTCTCAGCGAGGTTTTGGGTTTGCTTCCTGGGTTTGGTGATCGGATTCTTTCAGTCCCTCGTTTGCTCTGCAGGGCTTGCTCTGCTTTCCCTCCCTCTTAGGTGTTGTTTTATATTATTATGATGTTGGATTTTTATGGCTTCTTTTGATTGAATAGTCTAGTAATACAAGATTCCCTTGTATCTACAAAATGTAATTTTGGTTTCTTTCTGAAATGAATATTAGCTTTTTTTCCGAGGAAAAAAAAACTAAACAAAAACAATATTAAACTAGCATACCCCCGAAGCAGGTGAAAGGAAACACCGAAGTGAATTGGGGTGGTGATGTTGTTTAAAGACCATATAATTTTGTCTTTGATGGAAAATGAATATTCACAAGGTTCATATTCATTCCACATCTCCCAAAATATTTTCAACAATTCTATAACTCAAAAACTAAATCGCCCAGTTGCATGCCCACCTGCAACTATCACAAATATGTAACCGACTTTTCCAAAGAAAAATGGAAGAGGAAGAAGAGACATGTAAAAATATAAAGTTACATTTCTTATTAATCCACCCTACAAGATACAATCTCAATAACATTGATATAAAGTGCACAACGAAAAATGAAAACATCATATAAAGTGCGGTCTTTCCTAAAACCAAAACATCATTTGCTTAAGATGTGGGCAAAAAAAGGCACAATTGTAAACTACAAAATAAACTCTCATAAAAGCCATAACATCGTCTCCTTAAGTTGTGGGCAGAAAAAAGTCACGATTCTAAGCTACAAAATAAACTCATGAATTGTAACAACAAATTAAACTCATTATTCATGACTTATCGATCAATTTGCAAAAAAGAGTATTCCAGATATGATTCTAAGCCACAAAATAAACACATGAATTGTAAGCTACAAAATAAACTAGTTATTCATGACTTATTGCTCAATTTGCCAAAAAAAAAAAGAGAGTATTTTGGATGCGTTTTGGGCCATAAATTTGACAAAAGGAAAACAAGTATTTCCTATGTTTTTTGGAGGGTTCGAGAAATCTGTGATACTTAGCTCTTAATTCCCTCTCAGGATGGTCATGTATCAAGCGTAGGGTGAAAACACTCTCCATCGTTTAGTGCCAGTTCGAATCACATTTACTCTGTCTAAAACACAGAAACAATAGAATTAGAATTTGATAGGAAAAATCAATGCATTCAATGATGCAAGATACCTTTTCTGACTGGCAGGAAGAGTCGGGAAATGGAAGGGACGAGAACGACTGGATGGTGCAGTAGGTCGAAGGTCAGTGTTTGAAACCTTGCGACAAACGCTCTGTGCGAACCAGAAATCCATCCTCACCGCCCTGGTTCTCCACCACCTCGGAAAGGATGACAAGAATAACAAAAATTTCATCATCATAATCGACAAGGATGGTTAGAGGTTCACCTTCGTCTTGAATTATCTCCGCAATGACACCGTGTAGCTACAGGACATCGGCGTCCTGTGAGAGCTCCAAGAGGAGGTTGAGTTCTTCTGCCTCGCCAAACTCAACACCCTTTGCGAGGAGGAAATTCAACAGATCAAGGAAGAAAAAGAGGCGATGTGGAGGAAAAATATTGAAATTTTGAAGGAGGAGATCAAGAAGTGCCTCGATGAGGCGATTCTCGCAAGGTGTCTTCCTTTTATTAGTTGTTTGTGTCTTGCAATTTGGGGTTTTTCTTTAGTTTGTTGCTCACGTATTTGAAGCGTGGAGGATGCATCCATTGAGGAAAATTTATGACTCAAAATGACTTCATGAAAAGGAAGAGAGCTCTCACTGACTTCATGAAAAGGAAGAGAGTTCTCACTAACTTCATGAAAAGGAAGAGAGCTCTTACCATTTTCAAAACACTTGAGGGTCGTGGAGTCCAAATTTTGGGGCCATTCCGGTGATACAAAGTTCCATTGTTGAGGGTGTAATTCAATTGTTGAAAATGATGGCCTGATAAAGGCCAATCCATATATAGTTCACTATATGCATTAACATTTGAAGAGGCTACTTACATTTGCATCCATTCTAAAGATCCTTGATCCAAATAAAAACTTTGTTGTGTGCACAAACACATATATTGCCTTGATCCAAATAAAAACTTTGTTGTGTGCACAAACACATATATTGTAGGCATTGGAGGAGTTACAATGCAAGGGAATCATGTCACATGTTATGAGTGAACAAATATATTCTCATTCATGCTTTGAAGATGTGGAGACACTACATTCTCCTTATGGGTAAAAGATTCAGATAGAGCACTGGCCATGACAATCTGAAGTACTCATTTAGGAAACCACACATGAATGGAAAGCAAACAAGATGGTTATAATTTCTAAGTGAATAATAATTTAAGGTCAAACATATCGAAGGCAAAGAAAGCAAAGTGGATAATTTGCACTTAGTAGGAAAATCCATGTAATGGATTCCATAAGTTCATGTGAAGTTGATTTGAAGAAGAAGATAAGTGAATGGATCACTAATGACAAGTATTTCCTCTATATTAAAAAGTAGTTGTTGAACAATTAAAATAGTACTCAATGAAACTATGAATGCTTTCAAATCTCAAATGAAGCCTTTCTCGTGAAATAGGGCAGAATCTATGTGCCTAATGATGTTGAGATAATGAGATTTCTCTCAAGGGAAGTACATGATATACTTTATGTAGGTCTTCTTAGGTATCAAAAAATTCTTAACTTATTTGAGGAAGAAATCCTTTTGGCCAAACTTAAAGCATGTAGCTAAGTGATGTGGCCAAACAAGTTTGGAACGTCAAAAGGTAAAAGTGAAACATAAACATCCTACTAGTTTGTTGCAACCATTCCCCATTATATAATGGAAGTGGGAAGTAGTCTCAATGGATGATCAGAGAGCTGATTGATGAGGATTATGGAGAACGATGATTAAGATATTTGTGAATGAGATAGTTCTATACCATGCAACTCTTAAAAATATTGTTTCAAAGAGAGACTCAAAGTTCACCTCTAACTTCTAGAAGAGTATGTTTCAAGTGGGCACCCAATTGAATTTTAGCACTCCCTGTTATTACTCGAAATTATCCATTGAGAAATGAACCTCAGAGAATTTCGAATGAATAGATTAGGAAATGTGTCCTTGTCATCAACACAATCCCTCTCACTTCAAAATTGGTGCTTGACAACTCTAGGGGGTATATCGATTAGATTTTTCAAACCCACAAATAAGTATCAACAATATGTGCTCCAAAAAGTAAAAAATCAATGATACGCTTTTTGGTTTGTTTTCATACATCTGTTACATGTACAAATCATTTTAGAGTTTTTCAAGAAAAAAATTGAAATAAAAAAAAAAAAATATGAAGAATATTAGTATGGAAATCTAAAAGTTGAATCCTCCTAATAAAAAAACTTTCAACGTTGAATCTAAAAACACGTGAGAATGAGCATAAGAAAAAAATATCATAACATTCAGAGATTCATAATATATCTAAGAAAAAGGACAATATCTTTTTTTCATTAATTAGATTTGCTTTGTCGAGTATAGGGCTTTGAAAAATTCAGATCGAACGCTTAATAAAAAAAAAACCTAAGGAGATCTAAAAGCTAGTCGTTCTTAATCAAAAGACTAAGGAGATCTAAAATCTAGTCTTGATATCATTATCCTACATACCATTCAAGGAGATGGAACAAAGATGCATTAAAATCATACAAGGATTTGACACACGAGAACCCTAAATGTTTCTTAGCCACTTCAACACGAGAATCATTATCCTACATACCATTGAAGGAGATGGGACAAATATGCATTAAAATCATACAAACATTTGACACACGATAACCCTAAATGTTTCTTAGAGACTTCAACATGAGAGGAAAAAAGGAGAAAAAAATGGAGAACTGAAAAGGAAGAATAAAGGTGGAAAGAAGAAAACTAATGGAAACCAATAATATAACTTGCTTATGTATTGCATCTCCCATTGTGTCGATGGAGACATTGGCGGTGATGTTCATCTACACGTTAAGAGATGTAATACATAGCATTGTTCACTATCTCGGTGGAGACAATGGCGATGATGTTCATATATATCCATTAACAAAAGCAATACGACAATGGCAGTGATGTTCATACAGAAGTAATAGAATGCATTGTTGCATGTGATATTTAATGTGTAAATTTACAATTTGGATAACCTATGCATGCTTTGCCATAACTGAAATCCATTAACCCATGAAACTATAACAACTTTGTTGATTCGATCTGTTTAAGCAGCCGCTCAAATTTTTGGCTCTCTCGCCAGACTTTGGTGTCATTTTGTTTGAAGAATAGTACGAGGTTGAAGTATGAGTGGCCATTGACCGTTATCGTTGGGGAAGAGAGTAGTGTTGAGAGAGGTAGTATCGGTTCCATAGCCTTGGCTATACAAATTACTGTATCCACATGCCCCTCTTGTACCGTTTTCACAGCTAAACATTCAGTCTGGAAACAGGCAAAGGAGATTACTAAGCAACACAATGTCCTTAATTGGCCCACTTGCACACGTTGCGGGAATTTACTATTGGCGGATATTGATGTAAAGTCAGAGTGAGGAGGCGGGACTCTATATAGGGACATTTCTTCACCAATGTGACTCAGGATGACTGCTTTTCTCCATTGTAATTATCACAGTAGCACAAGGAATTACAATGGAAGTATATCTGAATGGTTGGGTTCGTGAAGAAGGAACTTAGAAGCCGTTGCCAAGTCAGTGAAGAAGATACCTGGAGACAGGTGATTGGTCAATGGTTGAAGAACAGGTGGCAGGTTATTATACACCATTGATAGACAACGAAGTCCCAGAGAGGAACCTCCCCTTAAAAACACCTTCGGTGTAATAAATATATTCTGAGGAAAATTTGTTTATGATTGAATTCTATTACAAAATAATTTCAGTGTTTCTAAATTTAATTTATTTTTAACAATAATCAATCATATTCAATTGAAATTATAAATTTTTGTTTTATTGATTTTTTTAAAAATGCGGATCTAAAATTAAAAAATAATAATATTATTAATCATTTTGAATTGAAATTATAAAGCATATTATTATAATTTCAATTAATTCAAAATGATTTTTTTTTTTTAATTCTAGATGTATTTAAATACATTTAACCATCTTTTTTAAATTCAATAAAATAAAAAATTATAATTTCAATTCATTCAATATGATTGATTTTTGTTAAAAATAAAGTAAATTTAGAAACAATTAAACTAACTTATAGTAGAATCGTGAACAAATTTTCCTTCGAGTATGGCCTAAAATTGTTTATGTTTGGTTAATAATTCATCTTCCTCAAAAGGCCCAAGACCCAGAGGCATCTCGTAAGAATGAAAGTTTGTCCCCCTACATACCACCAATGGGTTATTCCAAGTGGTGTGGTTTTCCTTAAATAACGGTGATGAGTCATCCGACATTCGCTCATAGCAGCCAATAATAGTTGTCACGTGGCAAACCATAAGCGTGGATGGCCCATAATTGGTATACCCACAAAGAAAAATGGTGGTTATGATCCCTCCAAAAAGGAATAAGAATGGATCATGGTATGGACATCGTGCCATTGATAGTTAAGGGTGACTCTCTCGATCATATTGAGCCAATCAAACAAGTTTGGCATAATGAAAGAACTTTGAATCTAGTGACGCATAGATGACTCAACAAACCATTCTAGGATATGTTTCATTTGTTACAAGGCTTTTATAATTTTTTATTCATTTGTACTTTAAGAGTTAACAATGTCATTGTTGATGCTCTTACTAATCAAGGAGCATAACTTGATTGGGATAAGTAGGAGGTATGGAATAAGAACCGATCTACTCCTCTTGGTATGCAATTTTTCTCTAACCTCTTTCGCCAAAGTATATAAGAATAACCTAAATTTTATAACACTGGGTGAGTTGTTCACTTGGGAAGGATATGGAAACAACATCATTAAACATATGGTGATGAATCCTAAGCTCCAATTTTTTAGTGGTTGAAGGGCTTCTTCACCTAAATCCAATGTCACAAAGTCCATAGTTGTGCTTTCAAGGGGTTAGTGGAGTATACATGCACATTTACCTAGTACATCATTTTTCCTATGTTCTATAGTCCATGTATGAGGGTGCACTTGGTCTCACTTGGTCTGAGATATTCTCCCTTGGATGAGAATATTCTTCCCCTAGACAAGGGCGCACCTCTTTTTGAGTCATGCTTTAGTTATAGTTCAGTTACACCAGTGGAGTTCAATCTTGCATGTCTACCTTGGAATCATCACCAAGTCTTGCATGTCTACCTTGGAATCATCACAGAGTCTTGCATGTTTACCTTGGAATCATCGCCAGGAGCACATGTCTTCCTTGGAATCATCACCAAGAGCACATGTCTTCCTCARAATCATCGCCAGKAGTGTGCATTACATGTGCATGAGGCTAGGAGGGCGCATTTATTGTGCACAAATGAGTGTAACTCACTCCACTTGTGCATAACTAATTAATTGTTGACTGCATGGATAGTTAAACTAAGACTAGGTGGCAGATTACTAGTGTTTCAGTTATTGTGTGTCCATGTAAGCTCTATAAGCTCAACTATGACACATTAAATCACCATGTAGCCTATATCTCTTATAAATTATTCACTCATTTATAGATTTTCATTCATTCTCTCTTTGTCTCCTTTGTCTCAAGCTTGAAATTGTTGCTTCTTTTTGCAAACTAGATTCTTTGTGCAGGTTATTCAACAATTTCACAAAAGAAGCAACAATTTCAAGCTTGAGACATAAGATATGAAGAGAGAATGAGTGAAAACCTACTCCACAATAAATGAGTGAATAATTTACAAGAGATATAGGCTACATGGTGAGTTTATGTGCCATAGTTGAGCTTCTAGAGCTTACATGGACATGCACTAACTGAAACACTAGTAATATGCCACCTAGTCTTAGTTTATTTGCCCATGCAGTCATTAGTTAACTAGTTATGCATTGGTGGAGTGAGTTACACTCATGCAACCTCCTAGCCTCATGCACATGTAATGCACACTCTTGGTGATGATTCCAAGATAGGCATGCAATACTTGGTGATCATTCCAAGGTAGATATGCAAGATTGAACTCCACTGGTGTAATTGAAGCATGACTCAAGAAGAGGTGCACCCTTGTCTAGGGGGAGAATATTCTCATCTAAGGGAGAATTTATTGGACCAAGTGAGATCAAGTGCACCCTCATGCATGGACTATATAACATGGGAGAAATGTTGTACTAAGTGAGTATACTCCAATACCCCCCCAGGAAAAATGATGTACCAAGTAAGTATACTCCAATACCCCCCCCAAAAGCACAATTGGGGTGTATACAATGCATGGGTCCCGACAATAAGCCGTGTTAGGTACCCATGTACAGATGCATCTATGAAAAGAAAACAACTGAAAGATGAGGAAAGAGGGAAAACCTAGTGGGGAAAAAAAAAATAAAAAAGACAATTTTGACTATGGAAATTGTTATCCAATTGTGTCCTTCACTCCAAGGAGACCTTGCAATGCTACAAATTTATGCTCGGTGAATGATTTGATGAAGATGTAAATGTCTATGCGGATTTGGTGAAGTGAATGCACTAATGATAGTCCCTTACCTATCACTTGCTCTAATCGGAAGGAAGAGGAACCAAATCCCATGAGGGGTTATCAATGTAGGAATTGTATTCCTCATTAATGGAAGCTTCCCAATAATGGTTTCCTACAACCTTTGCATAGGACTGAGGGGGATCAAATGCAAGAACCATATAACAATTCATGGGTAATAATGGCTCAGTAGTTATGAGGGCACATGGAACACCCTCAAACTGAGATCTTGTTCTCCTTGGATCGACATGTTCACCCACTAGATCTCCGATGACTTGTGGGTATGTTGTTCCCACCATCGTCTAAGATTCATATTAGTAATAACATGTTCATGAACCTCTAAATTAGATTTTGAAATATGATCTGATATCTTATCCAAATAGCATGAAGAATCCTCGCTAAGATCGACTTTAGGAAGAGGCAGAGACGTTGTTGCAAGTTTCTCCTGAAATGCTTGCAGGGGGCCTTCAACGAACTTTTCACTTCTTTCAATGAACAATCTATCTGTGGAATGATCCAATAACCTATTCCCTGAATTTGAAATCCAAGTATTAGATGAGGGAGGAATAGCAAATGGAGCATGACGCTTACCTAGATATTTCAGTGGCTTTTCTCTAGGATTTGTCTTGGCATTCTCTGATATGAAATATTCAAGATCATTCAGTTCCCTAATAGACCCTCCAATGTGGTCCATAAAATGCAAATGTTGGGAACGGGTCTACATGGAAGAATAGTTTGAAGGAGATATTGACAAGCATATTAGCTCGAATGCCATATCTTGTATGTTAAGAAAATGAGCTTTATCATCAATGGAATTATGCTCTTCTTTGGTTCCCATAGTAATCTGATAAACTCCTTTACTTATGAGGAGAAGGAGAAATTTAGGATTCCATTTAAAATAGTTGTATGGAGTGAGGATCACCGTCGAGGGTAGATCCATTCTCTATGGTCGCTCAAATCTTTTGTAACTTGCAAAAGAAAGTATATGTGCCTCCTTACAAGCTCATTTGCTATAATACCATGTGAAATTTTTACGCTATGATACCATGTGAAATTGTAGTGAAAATTACAAAGAATCTAATTTGCTAAAAGAAACAACAATTTCAAGCTTGAGATAAAAAGAGATGAAGAGAGAATGAATGAAAATATATTCCATAATAAATGAGTGAATAATTTACAAGAGATATAGGCTACATGGTGAGTTAATGTGCCATAATTGAGCTTATAGAGATTACATGGAAATGCACTAACTAAAACACTAGTAATCTGCCACCTAGTCTTAGTTTAACTATCCATGCAATGTATCGTTAACTAGTTATGCAAAATGGAGTAAGTTACACTCATGCATACACAATGAATGTGCCACTCTAGCCTCATGCACATGTAATCCACACTCCTGGTGATGATTCCAAGATGAGCATGTGCTCTAGTGATGATTCAAGGTAGGCATGAAAATACTTTGTGATGATTCCAAGGTAGACATGCAAGACTGAACTTCACTAGTGTAACTCAACTATAATTGAAGCATGATTCGAGAAGAGGTGCACCATTGTTTAGGGGAAGAATATTACCATCCAAGGGATAATATCTTTGACCAAGTGAGACCAAATGTGCTCTCATACATGGACTATAGAACATAGGAAAATTATGTGCAAGGTAAATGTGCATGTGTACTCCAATATAGGAGGTATGGAATAAGCACCATTCTACTTCTCTTGGTATGCAATTTTTCCGTAACCTCTTTCGCCAAAGTTTATAAGAATAACCTGAATTTTATAGCATTGGGTGAGTTGTTCACTTGGGAGGATATGGAAACAACATCATTAAACATGGAAAAAATGAATGTGTGTGTGGAATGGCTTCCAATCTGACGGTCGAATCGCGCGCGCTCCCCTGACCTAGCTCTGGTTACGTTATGGTTCTTGAGTGTGCCGCCATGGCAGCCCAAGGAGGAGCCCCCTCCCTTCCCCTCCACCCTCCCTTTCGACGCCTTGTAGAAATACAGCAGAAGTCGACCGTCTCCAAGCCAGTTTTGTCCAAAGAATTGGATGATATACCCAGTCGTACTTCCTCCTGAACTTATTCTGTCTTGCGCGGATCCGTGTGGAGGTTGATCTGGAGGTAGGACTACCTGAGGCTATAAAGCTGAAGGTCGACAACTGGCAACACTTCCAAAAAGTTGGATTACGAACAACTCCCGTTCAAGTGTAGAGGTTGCCACAAATATGGCCATTTCAAAGCTGTCCAACCCCTGAAGAGGGACGAGAAGGCCTTGGCGAGGCACAGAAGGAGATCAAAAAGTAATAATGGAAGGCCAAAGAAATGAGCAGAACAGAACCACAGAAAGCCAAGTCCTGGAGCAAGAGGCCAAAGAAATGAGCAGACAGAACCACAGAAAGCCAAATCCTCGGGAACCAAAGAAATGGAGAACAACTTCAGAATCCTAGCCAAAGAAGCGGAAGAAAGAGAACAAGATCCAAGTAAAGAAGTTCAAGAGGGAGGAAAGGAAGGTCAGAATCCAGAAGACAAGGGGAACAAACCAACAGAAGCAGAAGGGACGCAAAATAACTCCCCCAAAAGCAGGAAGGAAGTCAAAACATATAGGAAGGGGAGATCTCCATAGGCAACGACTCAGACGAAGCAAATGAGGTATGGGCCACCCCAAAGAAAACGGGAAGAGGCCGGAAATAAAAAAAAATTGAGAGGGACCAGGAAGACTACAAATATGTGTTCAATGGGTCACAACCCACCATCAAACAGTTTATTGTTCGTCACACACGGAAGCAGGCCAAAGCCTCCCAAGGAGGCCATCCCTCCCCCCAAGGTTTATAATTATTATAAGCTCCTGGAACTGTAGGGGAATGGGCAACAAAAAGAAGGAAGAAGCGCTTAAAGATATAATCAAAACCTCGAAAGCAAGTATCCTACTGCTCCAGGAGACCAAAATGAGCCAGCAGGATGCGCTCAAATCCTTGTTGAATGTTTGGAAAGGAAGCCTCAGAGTCGTCGGAAATGCCAGGGGCGCCTCAGGAGGGCTCTGCACAATGTGGAATGCCTCCAAAATAGACATGCTCAGTTCTGACACTTGCATGCATTGGATTCACACCAGATTTCTCCATAAAGACACGAGCTTCCAGGTAAGCATATTTAATATTTATGTTCCACAGCTTTTGGGGGAAAAAAAACACTGTTGGGAGTCCTTACAGGACTACCTCCAACAAAACAATCTCACTAATATCATCCTCGGAGGATATCTAAATGTAACTCTAGCCCAGGAAGAGAAGAGGGGCGGCTCTATAGTGAGAGATCCGGCCAGAGAATGGGTAGAGGACTTAGCCTCAGCTTGGGACCTCCTTGATATTAAACCAGTCAAAGGACGCTACACGTGGACCAATAAGAGGATTGGTCCTGGGCACATCGCTGCCAGACTGGACAGATTCCTTGTACAAGGCTCCCTCCTGCTGCTAGGACTCGAAGCAAAAGCAGAAATTCTACCCCACAGTGTTTCTGATCACAAGCCGATACGGTTAGAAATAAAAAAAGACCAAGTCAGAGGGCCCATCCCCTTCAGATTCAACCCAAACTGGATAAATGATAAAGGCTTCATAGATCTAGTAACAAAAGTATGGGCCACCACAGTTCAAGGCTCAGCTTTCTACGTTTGTGAGGGAAAAATTAAAAGGCTGAAATTCGCTCTAAAGCTTTGGGCAAAGAGCCAACCAAGCCCAATAGCAATGCGCCTAGCAGCCCAGAGCCATCTCGAGGCCCATCAGTTGGAAATGGAACAAAAAGAGATCACTCCGGCAACTTTGCAACAGGAGGACAACCTTCAAAGGAAATGGCACCAAGCCTGCAGAATGGAGGAAAACTATTGGAGGCAGAAGTCAAGAAGCTTATGGCTGAAATAAGGAGACCGTAACACAACCTACTTTCACAAACAAGCGGAAGCAAGGAAACAATATAAGGCAGTGACGGAAGTTCAAGTCCAGAACAAAACAATTGCAGATCCAGAGGGCATTAAACAAGCAGCTTATGAAGCTTTTGAGAAGCTATACACAGACCCAAAAGACTTGGCTTTGGACCAACAAAGGTACCCCTTCACGGTTATTCCGAGGCTAATAAACGAAGACATCAACACAGGCTGACAAGAGAGGTAATGCAACAAGAGATAAAGGAGGCCCTTGATCAGATGAACCCAGACAAAGCACCGGGACTGGATGGGTTCACTGCCAGATTCTATTAGCAGTGCTGGGAAATAATAAAAAAGGATCTAACCAAAATGATTCAGAAGTCACAGCAGGCCAGTAAGCTGGGAGGAAGCACCAACTCTTCCTTTTTGGCACTCATCCCGAAAGAAAAAAGAGCGATTTCCTTCAACCGATTCATACCTATCTCTTTATGCAATACAAGCTATAAAATTCTTGCCAAAGTAATAGCCAATCGCCTCAAGGCAGATCTCCCTCTCATCGTTCCTGAAAACCAAGGCGTCTTTGTCCAAGGGAGGCATATCGCCGACAACATCACCCTGGTTCAAGAAGCGATTCACTCCAGCGTTCTAAGGAAAGAAAAAGGTATGGTCATTAAACTGGATCTCGTTAATGCTTTTGATAGAGTCAGACATGAATTTTTATTTGAAGTTATGAGGAAGTTTGGGTTCGATTCACATTTTATAAGTTGGATAAAAGCCTGCATTGGATCTCCTTGGATTGCCCCTTTGGTGAATGGGAAAGTAACTGCCTTCTTCAAAGCCTCCAGGGGCCTAAGGCAAGGATGTCCTCTGTCACCATTGCTCTATGCAATTCAAGCATCAATTCTCAGCTATCAATTGGAAAAATCTCAAATTAATAAAGATCTTCATGGTCTACGAATAACACAAGGGGTGGAAGACATCAACCATGCACAATTCGTGGATGATACGCTGCTGCTGGGAGGAGCAAGCCCCATAATAGCAAAAAAGTTCAAGGAAGAATTGGACGCCTATGCAGCAGCCTCCGGCAGTGAAATAAATTAGACCAAAAGTAACATTTAGGGCTGGAACATCACCCCAAATGAAATGCTGAGAATAACAAGAGTTCTAGGGATAGAGGGGCACAGAAACTGGGAGGCCTTTAAGTACCTGGGAGTGCCAATCTTTAAATCTGCCCCTAGAGCCTCCCACTGGAGCCATCTTGCAGAAAAACTCAAGAATAAATTTACTTCTTGGGGGGGCAATTGGCTGAACTTAGCAGGGAAGGCAGTCTTGATAAAGGTTGTGGTGTCTAGTATCCCCATCTTCCAATGCTCGCTACTGTTAGCACCAGCCACAGTCATCCAAAAAATTGAGGCTTTTCAGAGACGATTCTTGTGGGAAGGAGGAAGGCAGGAAAAGAAAAAGCTGCACCTGATTAGCTGGGAAAAAACCACAAAACCCTTCATGGAGGGAGGTCTCAATTTTAAAAATACAAGGATCCAAAATCTGGCCTTAGGGGCAAAGCTTCTCTGGAAAATGATCACCGACAAACCCACTTGGAGTAAGCGTGCTCTCTGGAGGAAATACTTTTGCGGGTCTCGGGACAAAAGCTTAGAACTCCCAGGTAAGGAGTTGAAAAGCTCTCCTATCTTCGCGCTTTGCAAAAAGGCACTCCCGCACTTCACCCCTCATTTAACCTGGGTGCCGAAAAACGGTAGGAAAATAAGAATCTGGACAGACTCAATAATGGGCGACCCTTCGCTAGATCAACACCAGGAACTACAAGGCCTCAAAAGCTGGATGGACAGTCAAAACATCTTAACACTCTCAGACATTTCAGTATGGGGAGAAGAAAGGCCTCACCTCTGGAAAGGGTGGGCTGTCCCAAACAGACCAACTATTCTAGACAGTCAATGGGATGTTCTTAAGAAGTGTCTTCAAGGGAAATCCCCTCTAAAAAAGACAGGTAAAGATGAAAGAGGATGGGGCAGGAGTGCTCGGGCTTACACCACAACAGAGGGTTACCATCTCTTCAACTCCGTCCCCACTGCTATGCCAAATCCGACACTTTGGAAAGCAGTATGGAATCTTCGTTCCCTCCCAAAAATTGACCTCTTCATTTGGACCTTGGAGCACAAGAGTATCCTAACAGGGGAGAACCTCAGACGAAGGGGCTGGGAAGGACCCTTTAGATACCCTCTCTGCCTCCATGAGGAAGAAACAACTGAACATCTTCTCCTAAACTGCAGCTATTCAAAAGAAGTCTGGATGAAGGTTACAGGATCCCAACCAGCAATCAATTTCCCACCTGATGTAATAGGTCTACTCCTCCAATGGGAATCATTGTTCCCCTTTGCCGACAAGAAAAGAAACCAAACTCTCTTGATATGGGGATTACTACCAAAGTTTGTCCTATGGAATCTCTGGTTAGAGAGGAATCACAGAATCTTCAAAGAAAGTCAATTGAGTGAAGTCAGAATTGCCACTAAAATTCAAGCTATGCTGGGGGAATCAACTGCTCACTTTTGCTCCACAGTAAAGCTACACAAGTTGGACGAAGAACAAGGGAGTTGGATAGCCCAGTTCAATATACCAGGATTAGAAAGTAAAAAACGAAGTGATCCAATCCAAGAAAGCTGGGAGATCAGAAAAATCGAAAATGAATTTGCAAAATGGAAAAGTAATATTAAAACACCTATCCTCTTCTTTGATGGGGCCTCGAAAGGAAACCCATGCCAGGTTGGAGGAGGGGGCATCATCGAAAATCCCAAAGAGGACACAATAACGCAATTTGCTATTGGACTCGGTATAGAGTCCAATAACAGAGCTGAGGCATTGGCTCTCTGGCAAGGTCTGCACCAGGCAATTAAACTCAGAACCCAGGACTTGACAATCATAGGCGATTCCAGAATAATAATACA
>SNQJ01S0038408.1:85775-99117 GCA_010110895.2 Picea sitchensis | reverse complement strand
CTCAAGAAATCATTGTATGGTCTGAGGCAGTCGCCCAGACAATGGTACAAGAAATTTGACTCTTACATGGTGAGCCATAATTATACAAGGAGCGAGTATGATCATTATGTCTACTTTAAGAAATTGAATAATGACATATTCATTATCTTAGTGTTGTATGTTGATGATATGCTTTTAGCAAGCAAAAGCATAACTGAGATCAACAGGTTAAAGGCTCAGATGGCTAGGACGTTCGATATGAAAGATCTAGGAGCAACAAGGCAGATTTTGGGCATGGAGATATTCAGAGACAGAAGGAATGGTAAGCTTTGGTTGTCACAACAGAAGTATGTTGAGAAGATACTTTTGAGATTTGGTATGAACGATGTGAAACCAGTTTCAGTCCCTTTGGCTTCCCATTTTAAACTTTCTTCAAGTTTATGTCATAGTACAAAAGAAGAAAATGAATATATGTCTCGAATACCATATGCTAATGCAGTAGGAAGTCTAATGTATGCGATGGTTAGTACAAGGCCAGACATTTCACATGCAGTTGGGGTTGTCAGTAGGTTTATTGAAAATCCAGGTAAAGAGCATTGGGCAATAATGAAATGGGTGTTTCGGTATCTAAGGGGCACAAGTGATTATTGTATCACCTATAACAATGGTCGTGAGTTAGTCTGTGGATATGTTGATTCTGATTTTGCAGGTGATTTGGACAAGAGAAGGTCGACTTCAGGGTATGCCTTTACTCTTGCAGGTGGAGCTATTAGTTGGATGTCAAAGCTACAGAACATTGTCGATTTATCCACTACAGAGGCATAATATGTAGCTGTTTCACATGCTTGCAAAGAGGCAGTTTGGTTGAAAGGTTTGTTTGGTGATTTCGGAAGGATGCATGACAAAGTAAAGTTACTTTGTGACAGTCAGAGTGCTATTCACTTGGCTAAGAATCCAACCTACCACAGTAAAACTAAACATATACCTATCAAGTACCATTTTGTCAGACATGTCATTGATGAAGGTGGAGTCTCTCTTGAGAAAGTGCATACAAAAGATAACTGTGCAGACATGTTCACAAAACCAGTACTGTTAGAGAAGCTACGATGGTGCTTGGATTCTCTTGGCTTGCAGAAAAGGTGATGAACAGAAGCATGAGCAAGGTATCAGGTTAATTGTTGTCAAGGTGGAGATTATTGAATATGCCAACGAATTTCCCAGATTTAGAAGATATGAGAAGATTTAGTGGAACCTATCATGTAGTAGTTTGTTCAACCAAATCTACCAATTTGGTATGAGCGCACAAGATTAGAAAACAATTATGTAACTAATCTAATTCTGTTCATTATTGATGTAAGGCAGTAGAGGCATAAAGGGGAATTGGGGAAATGGTGTAATGAGGTGGATGAGATGAGTGTGAGCCTGCTGTAATCTCCATGATCTGAATAATACGACAACCGATACCTATGCTTGGTGGACGTAGCCCAAAGTTTGGGTGAACCACGTAAATTGGTGTGTTTCTTGTCTCCATTATTATTGATTGTCTTATGATATTTGTGTTTCTGCATTTACAAATATGACAGTGTGCATGGAGGCACCAACCACGATTGTTTATCTGGTATCCATGGTATCCAACAGCGGTAGCTAGAGCTTAAATTCCATGCAAAGAATTTGTTCCATCTCCATTGCTTATCTAGTCCCAGAGCCATTTCAAGATTGAGATACAATGTCCATTAATTGAAATTAATCTCGAGAGTATAAGGCCAGTCGGTTGATAAAAAAAAATGAAGATGTAGATGCAAAGGCAAAACTCGAGATGGTAAAGCAAATAGAGACTGATCCGATGCAATTAAGGATAATAGCAGAGTGACAACATGCAAGGTAAATAATCAATTAGCAGTTTGCAATGTCCGTGTCTATTCTATTGGTGCTCCCTTTAATGTGTGAATGAGGTAGAGGATGATTTTTGTATCAAGTTTTAAAGCTCCATAATTTATGAGAAGTCTAAACTCCAAATTTTGAACTTTTGAAAATTTCAATATGAGGTTAGAAGCATTTGAACATAAGTTTATGTTATATTTCCTGTTTCTTTTGTTTGAATTTCTTATGAGTGGTTTTCTCAACTTGTTAAATAGCGGAGGTTGCTTGTGCTTTTGCTATTGGATAAATTATATGATCCAAGACTATTGATGTTCACTGAGATAATCCCAGCTCTATTTCACATAACTATGTAGGAAGTGACTATGGAGTTCACGTATTGTTGTTAGCTCCACGGCCCTGAAATTGTTCCAACTGATCCATATGCCTCTAATATGCACTTGAATATGACCAACATGGGATTTGACCAATAATGGTTATTTACTTTCCTAAAAATTAGAAAATTGTTATTGTCATGGTGTAAAACACTGGGTGTATGCAATCTAAATATGTGTTTTATAATAAGGTGTTGGTACCCTATCCTTCTATAGTGTCCTCTTGTTGGATTTTAAAATTGTGCTAAACTACTATGCTTTATTCTATTGTTTGGGCAAATGATTAAAGTAAAGGGGATTTATCGAGTTTAATAATGTCTAAAAAGTTGATTTTTCGCGTTCTTAAGCAAAGAGATGCAGTTACGTTTTAGTGCAGAATTATAACCAAAAGTGAATGGCACTTGCACCCAGTTTCATTGCTTTTTGCAGGTTTGGACATGGGTTCTCAGAATTTAGTGGGATATAGGATGCATGTGTCACAGTCCGACGTGGGTAAGAAATTGATACCTTCAAACCTTTCCATACGCTTCAAAGAATTCCTCCGATTCAAGGATCTAGAAAGTTGCAATGCATTTAGTAAAATGTACCAAGCATTGAATTTATTGTATATTAAAACATAAATTAATTGCATTCCTTTAAAGTATAGGTACAATAGGTACAAAGCACAGTCTTAAATCTTATCAATCATAGTCTCAAAGTACGTGGGTGGGATACAGGATTCTTAGAAATGTTATGGGCAACGTCATTTGCCCGCACACCAATCACCACAAACTTGTGATGAGATTGTGACTGCCCGCACACCAATCACCACAAACCTCTGATGAGATAAGAGATAAGTGGAGATATTAAGTTTATTTTTTTTAATTTTGTATTTTTTTTTATTAATTTTTTAAAAAGAAATGTCACGTCTAGGAAAGGGTATTTAGTCACATCCACCTTTGTGACCAATCAGAAAATATAGAATTTGAAATTTAAAAAAATATAAAAAAGATTTTGAAATTTGAAAAAAATCATTTTAATAACAAAAATTTTAAAAACTTTATGAAACTTTGGAAAAAAATGTTTTAACACAATGGAGTCAATTATGTTTGACTGCGAATGGATGGCTATAATTGCTCTGGCAGGGACTAATAAATATGACCATTCTATTACACAGACATGTTCACATCAAATAGGGATGCACCAAGTTTATTATTAATAAGTGAAACACCCAAGTATACCACACTAGATAGACGAAGAATGATTAGATATCTTAAAGTGACGATATTTTCAACATAGGAGTTTTTTTTACTAGTGCAAAAACTTGCTTACTTCTAGTTAGTATGTTTTTATTATAACCCAGATTTGGCCCATCCCTAGTCCATAATATGACCACATGTCAAGCTTTTGAAAAGGGACTTATCATAAGGGATTGTAAGGGTTTTACCTGTTGAAATTGCCAAATTCGGAGTTGTATGTTTTAGTTATAATATATATGTAATTGGAGAATTGTATGTTTTAGTTTTTAAATATGTGCAATTGAGTAAGCATAACCATATGGTTGGTTTGTTTATGAGATTAATTAATATTTTAATTATAATTAAGGAGATTAATATTAATATTTTAATTATAATTATGAGATTAATTAATATTTAACTTAGGTTATCACGGTGTAAACCATTTTTCAATTGTTAATCTCAAAATGAAATTTTTCATTTCTAAGTACGTATGGTTATTAATACTTCCTAAACAAGATATTAATATTAATAACTTTCTTAAAAAAGTGATTAATAACATAATTAATGTTTAGTGTATATCAAACATCACAATTGTGGTTAGGTTAATCAATAATATAGTCAATGTTATAAGAAAGCGATCAATAACATAATTAATGTTTAGTGTATATCAAACATCACAATGAAGTAAAGCTAATCAATAATATAGTCAATAAGCTTAAAGGTATATTAAATATATATATATTTTTATTAAGAATGGACAGTACTTTGTTAAGAAATGTGATTGTGCACATAAAAGATGCTTATATACATCGATTAACATATATCAACTGCATTTTATGTGGTTGTGATAGTTATTACAACAAAGTAAGTAGATATGAGAAACAAACACTAACTAGTTCTTCCATTGAAAGAGAAAGTGCTAGTTATTACAACAAAGTAAGTAGATATGAGAAACAAACACTAACTAGTTCTTCCATTGAAAAATAAATTGAGCTTTTGTGATTGTCTAGAAAGGACAACTAGATAATATGGATGTTGTTACCTTAATAAACAATTTAAATAAGAAAATTGCTTAATCTAAAGTCAAATTGAATTAAAGATCAAACACTTTCATGGTAAAGTAGATTGAATAAG
Organism: Picea sitchensis; assembly: GCA_010110895.2. Lineage (NCBI taxonomy): Eukaryota > Viridiplantae > Streptophyta > Pinopsida > Pinales > Pinaceae > Picea > Picea sitchensis. The sequence continues at coordinate 94,535 of SNQJ01S0038408.1, read as the reverse complement.
GTTTGAAAATGTATCTATTATTTATGATGGAAGTAGTGAGGAGAGTTCCACCCTAGAGGAGGAGATAATGGTTAACAAAGGAGGTTACTAGAGGCATGGGTTAGAAAATTTGATATAGGATGAGAAGAATATGTGCTACTATGTAATGAAAAGAAAGCTATAGGGGATTGGAAAAAATGTCATTATCTTAATCAATGACATATGATTATATTAAGTCTATCAATAATGTTTATTAGAGAACTCATATTTGCAGAATAGAGGTGAAGCACATGGAAGAGAATGCCTAGTGTTGTGATGAAAACGAAAGCTATGGGAGATAATGTATGTTAGAGAACTCCTATTTGGAGAATAGAGGTGAAGCACATGGAAGAGAATGCCTAGTGTTGTGATGAAACAGGAAGCTATGGGAGATTGTAAAACACTGAGATCACCTTAATCAATGACTTATGGTTAGATCAAGTCTATCAATAAATTTGTTGGAGAATTCTTATTTGGAAAATAGATGTAAAGCACATAGAAACTCTTATTTGGAGAATAGAGAAGACTAGTGTTGAAGCAAGCTACTCCATGGTACAAGTCTCGATCTTGATTATATTTTAATATATCATAGTTTAATGTTTTTGGTATCTTTGTGAGTTATAGTTTTATGATTTTGCAAATTTGTATTACTACCACACCTTTGACCTTTTGTTCTACTCATATATAAAAACAATTAAACATTAATCCTTGTTACAACTAATATTTCACATTGGCCCCATTATCAAACATAGCACTAAAGACTATACATTCTCCACCACTAATAACCTTTTCAAATTGTACAAATTACCATTTTATATTAAGAATATATATAGGAACATAATACATTATACATAGGAATAGAGTACATTATACATGTTTTCCATTTTCCTTAGCTACTTCCTACATAGGATAAATTAGTGTATTTGAAATTTGGATCCTACATTAATCACAACTCTCTAAGAGTAGTAACCTACCTTGGCTTCCAAAAAGATTGAGGTTCAAATCTCAAATTCATATTTATTTATTTATCAATAAAAATCAATAAGATAAAAAACAATGAATTTAATTATGGAAGCATGTAAATAGATAACAATAAAACAAATAATTTATTTGGTAAGAATGAACAACAAATTTGAAGATGCCATGGCTGATCTTTCCATGATCTACCAAAACATAATGTTTAATTTTTTTCAATAAAAAGCAATAAGATAAACAACAATGAATTTAATTATGGAAATATAAATAGATAACAATAAAACAAATAATTTATTTGAAAAAAAAGAATGAACACCAAAATTGAGGATGCCATGTTTGATCTTTCCATGAACTGCCCAACCATAATGATTGAGTTCTAATTGCACCCATGAGCCATGGGAAATATTGCAATGGTCTAAGCATGGAACCATTAACAACTCAAAGGTCCCACAACTAGCCTAGACTCAAGGTCGATAAACTCAAGACCTCACTCTCCAACGACCTTTGAACTCTTGGTTGTTAGACTCTCCCAAGAACTTATGGAGAATGTTAACCTAGCATCATCGCATCACCTCTTTGGTACTTTTGGTTTTCGAACTTCTTTAAACAATTATGAAGTATGTTACTTGACCTCACCGTTTACTACAAAAAGATAGTTCTCAACCCTCTTAATAAGTTGAACCAAAATATAGATCTAAATGGTTGATCACAACACTTTCTAAACCTCTCTAGAAACAATTTCATGGTAATACACCCCAAAAATCACATAAACATGCACCAACTATCACTAATCAAACAAGATCAAGGCTTCATAAGCCATTTTAAAGCATTAACCAACAAGGTATCTAAGATAACTCTACCAATAATTATTTATCTCTAAGCATCCCTTAAAAGGATGAAAAGGGGTTTATATAGTTTTTTTTTATGACGCTTCGCTATACTCTCAAGGGTAAGGATGAAAGGAGTTTTACATAGTTTATTTATAACTCATCCCTTTATTCTCAAGGGTAAGGACACATATGGGCACTATAACCAATCAAGTAGGGGATAATTGACCATTGGCTTTTATCCCTAGTCATATTTCAAATCTAAACCTTATTTTTTTTAGGGATAAGATAATTTTTGAATGTTAAAAGTTTTTTTTTGTGTGTGTGTTTTAAACTCATTTCTACTCATCCTTTCAACCTCTCACCCAAGTAACATATAATGCTTAGCTAGTCCAAGATTGGTAGTTGTGAAATATCCTTGGTATGGTCTGGCATGGATACCCTAGATAAGTTGTTAGATATTAGGGCTAGCAACCATGCTTGCTTCCAATCACATTATAACACCCCCCACACACATTCATTGCATTTGGCTATAATGGCATCATGATAAGGGTTCATGGATCACAACCATGTACCCATGATAAACAAATGCACACATATGTTCAAATGTACTTTAATAGATTTTTCATGTATCTTGATACATGCACATAATTGAGCACTCTTTCAAGTAAAGTTGTAGGTTGATCCAAAAGAGGTCTTACACCATGTTGTTGAGTCACATTCACCATTAAATTTGAGTCAATCACATACACATTTTCATTTACTATTTGAACATTGTAAACATGTAGAACTTCCTTTTGATTATAGTATAAACTTTTGGAAATTGAAATCGTAATATCCTTAATTCTTTTTATAATACACCTTACTTCCTCATTCAAATCCTTTAATCATTTATTACTTGCTTTCATCATCACTTACCTCATCCAACTCCTTTGACCAGTTTCTTTATCTCATCCAACTCCTTTATGCAATTATGCAATTCATTGGTTGCATCTGCTCATCAAACTCGTTCAACCAATCTCCTTATTTTATCCAACCCTTTTAAATAATACAACCAACAAACAATAAATTGTGTAAAAGAGATTGGATAAAGAAATTCAAGGGGGACTCAAGAAATGAACCACATCATCACTTATCTCAGCGAACTCCTTTGACCAGTCTCTTTATCTCATCCAACTTTATACAATACATTGGTTGCATATGCTAATCAAACTCCTTTAACCAATCTCCTTATTTTATCCAACCCTTTTAAACAATATAACCAACAAAAAGTTAAAAAAAAAAATCCTCAGAACAAAGCGTAATTTTATTTCATTGGAAAGAAAATTAGATTTTGTAGATGCATGAAAAGTAATGCATTTCCTGGGATATGCCCAAACCACAAGGGCACATATAGACCAAAACGTCGTAGTCTTTCAATTTTAGTAAACAACATCCCGAATACATATACCATAATAGGTGCCTTGATGACAGACATATAACTGAGCCACGAAGATGCAACCCAACTTCTTATATCATCATGAAAAAACATATACAAAAAGTGTTGCCCAGTTGGACATAAAAAACTGATATATAGAATTGCCCCTGTCACATACAAAATAACGCAGATCTGGGGGGAACATATATGTAATCAAAAAACTGGATATAGAGACTGTTGTGGAACAAAACTAGAAGAGGAAAAAAACTAGTGATGTAGAGCTTCAATAAAAGACCTGTGGTAGTACTCGAAGAAAATGTCTTTGTTTTACTATAAAATCATCCATTGTCCCTGCTCCATAAGCAATATGTCCTTTGAAAGCTCATCTACTATCATGTTCCTTTCCCTGAAAACATGATGAATTTCAAAATTATCAAAAGACATAACAGTCAGACATAGAGAGGAGGAAGTTCTAGAGGAGGACATTATGGAGGAAGAAATTATTTTCCCAAAGGTAGAGGAAGAGGCAGAGGAGGAGAAGTGAAGTGTTATGCCTGTGGAAAAACAAGACACATGTCTTGGGAATGTCCTGAAAAGAAGAATGCAGGAGGTGGAGAAGCTCACATTTCTAAAGCGCGGAAGAAGAATGTGGAGACAGAGATGAAGGCAAAAGCAGTGGAAGAAGGAAGATCATTCATGATGAGGAAAGCTCTCGTAAAACCATATAAATAGGTACGAGGACCAGTCCAGAGAAACAGTTTGTTCAACACTGCTTGCAAGACCAGAGACAGGGTATGCAAGGTGATCATAGGCAGTGGGAGCACTGATAATTTGGTATCCATAGAGATGGTGGACAAGTTGAAGTTGGAGATGACTGCACATCTGAATCTGTACAAGGTGTCGTTGTTGTTGAAAGAACACCAAGTCATGGTAAGTCAACAATGTAAAGTTGAGTTTAAGATAGGTGGTTATAAGGATGAAGTTTTGTGCGATGCCATACCTAAGGATGTTTATCATGTTCAGTTGGGAACACTGTGGAAATATGACAGGAATGTCATACATGATGGGAGAAAGAACAATTATACCCTTGATAAGAATGGGTGTAAGCATATGCTGTTTCCAATAGAAAATAAAGGAATCAAAGAGGAAGCTAGTCCTAGTATACTTCTCATGAGTAGGAAGGAGCTCTTGAAAGAAGTTAAGAAAGACCAGAAAATGCAGTTTGTTGTTGTGGCTAAGCCAAGAGTCATTCTCACAAGCACTTCTATGAATTATTTGCCTGTAGAAGTTCAAGAGTTATTGGATGAGTTTGTTGATATTGTGGTGGATGAGTTACCTCACACTTTACCGCCCGTCAGAAGTATCAGTCACCATATTGACCTTATTCTAGGAGCAAGTTTACCAAACAAAGGAACATACAGATTAACCCCTCGAGAGAATGAAGAGGTCAAGGAGCAAGCTTGAGAGTTGTTGGATAAAGGTTTGATTAGGGAAAGTTTGAGCATGTGCGCAGTCCCAACTGTGTTGAGTCCGAAGAAGGATGGAGGTTGGAGAATGTTCACGGATTCTAGAGCCATCAACAAGATAACCATCAGGTATATATTTCCTTTACCCAGAATGGATGATCTAATGGATTTCTTGAGTGGAGCTAATTACTTTTCCAAGATAGACTTGAAGAGTGGTTATCATCAGATAAGGGTGAGAGAAGGAGATGAATGGAAAAAACATTCAAAACAAATGAAGGATTGTATGAGTGGCTTGTTATGTCGTTTGGCTTAACAAATTCCCCAAGTACGTTTATGAGGTTAATGAATGAAGTACTTAAAGATTTTATTGGTAAGTTTGTGATTGTTTATTTAGATGACATCCTATTTTTCAGTAAGATTGAAGAGGAGCATTTGAGACACTTGAAACTGGTGTTGAGGAGGTTGCAGCAGGAAAAGTTGTTGGTTAATTTGAAGAAATGTTCTTTATGAAAACAAACCTTGTGTATTTGGGGTTCGTAATCTCTTCAAATGAATTGAAGATGGATCCAGAGAAGGTGAGGGAAATTAGAGAATGGCCTTCTCCAAGAAGCATGTTTGAAGTAAGGAGTTTTCATGGGTTGGCGAGTTTTTACAGAAATTTATTCATTAAGAATTTCAGTAGTATTTGTGCACCCATATGGGATACCATAAAGAAGGAACATGGATATTTTAATTGGATAGAAGAAGCTGAGAAGGGATTTAGAGTGTTGAAAGAAAAGATAACATAACAACCTGTTTTAGTTATGCTAAATTTTAAGAAGACTTTTCAGGTAAAATGCGATGCAAGTGGAGTAACCATTGGCGCAGTTTTAAGTCACGATAATAAGCATGTTGCTTATTTCAATGAGAAGCTGAATTATTTTAAGAGGAAGTATTCAACATATGACAAGGAATTTTATGTTGTGATTCAAGCTTTGAAAAAGTGGAGGCATTATCTTATCCCAAAGGAGTTTGTCTTGTATACTGACAATCATGCTTTGCAGTTTATAACCAGACAAGAGAAATTGAACCAGAGACATGCCAAATGGGTAGAATTCATGCAGAATTTTACTTTTGTGATCAAGCATGTTAGTGTAAGTGCTAACAAAGTTGCATATGCTTTGAGTAGGAGATGTTTGATCTTGCAAGAATTCCAAGTGGAGACATTGAGATTTGAAAACCTCAAGGAGATGTATCAAGAAGACCTGAATTTCAAACAAGCTTATGAAGCATGTGGGAACCCTTTGCTAAGAGACATAAATCAATGGATGGAGTATCTGATCCAAGACAGACTGTTGTTCAAAGGAAGTCGGTTGTGTATTATGAAATGCTCAATGAGGGATAATTTTCTAAAGGAGAAACGTAGTGGAGGATTGGTTGGACACTTTAGTCATGATAAAATGTATGCACAATTGAGTTCTTCATACTCTTGGCCAGGTATGAGGTCTGATATAAAGAAGTTCGTGGACAGATGCAAAATCTTCTAGTATGCTAAAGGAAAGAAACATAACACTGGATTGTATCAACCATTTCCTATTCCAGACACGCCATGGGATGCCATAAGTATGGATTTTTTTCTAGGATTGCCAAGAACCGAGAGGTGAAGTGATTCAATCTTTATGGTGGTTGACAGATTTTTGAAGATGGCACATTTCATACCGTGTCACAAAACCAACGATGCTACTCACATAACGAATTTGTTTTTCAAGGAGATTGTGAGATTGCATGGGTTTCCAAGAAGCATAGTTTTAGACAAAGATATTAAATTCGTGGAACACTTTTGGAGGACCTTGTGGAAGAAGTTGGGGACAAGTTTGTCTTTCATCTTAGCATATCATCCTCAGACAGATGGACAGACCGAGGTAGTGAATCAAAGCTTAGGGAATTTGTTAAGGATTTTGGTCACTGAAAATAACAGTCAGTGGGATCAAATTATGCCCCAAGCCGAGTTTGCATATAATGACTCACCGAATAGGAGTACTGGTAAAAGTCCATTCCATATAGTATATGGGATGCATCCAAGAGGAATTTCATAATTGAGGGATTTGGGACAAGATAAATTCCAAAGTCCAGAAGCAGAGGATTTTTTTGCAAAAATGCAAAAGTTGCATGATCTAATCAAAGGACATCTACAGAATAGAAGCCATAAATAAAAAAGCAAAGTAGACCAGAGAAGAAGAGAGGTTAATTTTGAAATTGGAGATCAAGTCTTAGCACATTTGAGGAAGGAAAGATTTCCGAAAGGGAAATATAACAAGTTGAAGATGAAAAATATAGGACCTTGTAAGATCCTCAGAAAATTTGTTGCAAATGCTTATGAGATTGAACTGCCAGAGGACATTGGAACATCGCCAATATTCAATGTAGTAGACTTATACCCTTACAAAATGGATGATACAGAAGGGACAGAGGATCGAGAGGAGATTCAGTGGAAGCAACAAATGCCCATAACAGAGAAGCCACAGATAGAGAAGATTTTAGATCAGAGGATTGCTAAGAGAAAAGTTTATTATGAGTATCTGGTTAAGTGGAAAGATCATTCGGTAGAAGATGCTAGTTGGATAACTGAAACTGATATCCAAAAGCATGGAAAGATGGTGGGGGAGCTCATGGATAGGATTCCATGAATCTTCTGTCTAGAGGAGTATGATGCAGGAGCATCACCATCAACATTCAACAAGGCCAAGTGGAGGACAACTCAACATTCAGCGTGCGCATTGAGATTGGTTTTGATTCTGAGGATAGCACGTCACTCAGATATTTTGAAAGTATTGTAATTTAAGTCCCTTTTAAGATTTTGAGGAAAGAGTCATTGTATGAGCCCCAGGGGAACGTAATTGCTTTTAATACATATGGGATTGTACAGATTTCAAGCATCGACTCGTATCTATTGTAAATGATCATTAAATTGTAATAAGCTTAGTGATAGAATGTTTTAATTGTGATGTGAAAGCACTAGATTAGTCGGAAGGAAGGCTCGAGAAGCCCCTCCACGTATAAATGTATGTAATCTATGCCCAAAGGAGGTTGTTGAATTTTATTTGCTATTTTGTTGATCATTAAATTGTAATAAGCTTAGTGATGGAATGCTTTAATTGTGATGTGAAAGCACTAGATTAGTCGGAAGGAAGGCTCGAGAAGCCCCTCCACGTATGTATGTAATCTATTCCCAAGGAGGTTGTTGAATTGTACTTGCTATTTTGCTGAGAGTGGTTGAAGAGAATTGTCGTGGAGAGAAGATGAAGGTTGTTTAGATCTTTGTAAATGTTTTGCTGAAGGAATATAATAGAGGAGATTTGCTTCACATGTATGAGTTTGCTTATCTCTGAGTTATCTGGGTAATGTTATGCTTTCTGTTTTCTATGTTTATATGTTTGTGTGTGCATTTATTGGTTAATGAATGAACCGTTGATGTTCTATAAGTTTCAATTGTTTCTCTTCTGAAATCCTAGTGCAAGGAATGCATAGTGCCACACAAGGAGTGCGAAGGCAGAGTTGTTTTCAGACTCAATAGCTCAGGAGAGATAGAGTGAAATTTCATATAGTGAGTGCAAGGAGTGCACATATACTCATCTGAGTATAAAAGCTCGAAGGAGAGACCCATGGAAGGTGTGCACAGGGCCAACACTTAGTGAAGTGTTGAAAAAGACTCAAGGAGAGTGAGTCCAGGGAGTGCACGGAAGAATTTTCTAAGTCTCAAGCTCAGGGGAAGTAGCACAAAGTGTGCGCTAGAGCCCAAGTCCTTTGAAGTTGACAAAGCTCGGGATGGATAGCGAGATTTAGTTCTCAAAAGGAAGAATCCTTGTTGTTTGGAGGTTGAGCGGACGAGATCATCCCAGGGAGGAGCCATACCTTTCACGATTGTCAGATCTAGAGAAGGTGTGCAGGTGTTAACCCTTTAAGTCCTTCGGACTTCACGAGTTCAGAAGTTTTTAGGTGTGTGTTGTGGAGGAGACAAGTTTATGAAGTCCCAGGATCCGAAGTTAATCTGGATCGTTGGTGTTAATATTATGGTAGT
>SNQJ01S0038408.1:67774-85765 GCA_010110895.2 Picea sitchensis | reverse complement strand
TCCTTGGGGAGTGGAGAAGACTGTTTGATGTTTAGACAAGAGGGCTTGGAGGTCTTGGGGCACGGGTGGGATCTCTGTGGCTTGAATGGCGTGGAGTTGGGCTATGACACCTGAATGACCTTTTTTGAGCAATTTCTCCATGCAATGAGAATTGATGATTTCAGGAGAATCCGCAGTGATGCCTTGAAATTTATGTTTGTGGCCTCCTTGGTCAAATTGCATGGTTAAGTTCTGAAAGTCCATGATAATGGGACCCAAGGTTCTAAGCCATTCGACACCCAACACAATGTTGCAACCTCCCATGTCAATAGAAAACATATGGGATTTGAGGTTGTAGTCACCTATTTGGACACACACATTTTCACAGCGCCCTCCACATTTCATAGAGCCACCATTGGCAATCATGATTTGGAAATTATTAACAACATGGATATAGCAATGGGTTTCTTGGGCGATGAATAAAATTGTGGGTGCTGCCACTATCAACCAAGATGATGACCTTTCGGTGCTTGATATAACTGATTAGCTTGAGAGTTTGGGGGGCAAAGAAGCCGGTGAGAGCATTGAGGGAAATGATGGGTTCCTCTACAGGAGGGTCGGAAGGAGGTCAACAGCATGGATATAGCAATGGGTTTCTTTAAGGATGCGGCGATGAATAAAATTGTGGAAGCGCTACTATCAACCAAGATGATGACCTTCGGTGCTTTGATATAACCGATTAGCTTGAGAGTTTGGGGCAGAGGTGCCGGGTGAGAGCAACAGGAAATGATGGGTTCCTCTGCAGAGGGTCGGAAGGAGGGTTTATTTCGAAAGTTTCTGGTGACTCGGCACAGGAACTCATCACCGTCTCTTGAATATCCCTCAGAGATGGCCATAAAGAGTTTTGTTCCTTACATTTGTGGCCTGGGAAATATTTGTCATCACAGTTATACCAGAGTCCTTTGAGTTGTCGTTCAACGATTTCCAGCCCGGGTCAATTTTTGATTTTGGCAAGCGAAGGGAGTAGTGGGTTTTAATCGTTTAGGGCGCTGAAAAAAAGGAAGGCTTACGCTTGGAGCGTAAACAATTTGTTGTGCTTCGGGCTTTTTTGGTAGCCTTCCACTCCAAGTCGTGAGGGTCGGTTTCATGAGGACATGGGCCCTAATCTCCTTCTTTGGAGGCCACCGATAAAGCACTCGAGAACAGAGCATCGCCATTCTCGGCTCAAAAAGCGCCGACACTAAATGTACGGCGAAGTCTTCGATCGCGTCTCCTCGATTGTTTCAATTTGGTCAAACCATCCAAATGGTGTGTGTCATTTTCAAAGCATTCATAAAGCTCAAGAACAAATCGGGTCCAAGCAATATATCCTTGATGAGAAGTTTTTTCTCATCGCTTTACCATCACAAACGTTCTTCTTGATATAGATGTAGAACACCATACCGAGTTTGGCCAAGTCATCTATAATGCTGTGAGAGAGCGAATGTTCCATTTGTGCGGACCCAACCAAGAACTGAAGCTATATCGAACAATTTAGTTACATCCAATTCGCCAAGGCGTATGTCCCTTTGAAAGTGATGTGGTCGGAAGGAATGGGAAGAAGTTTCACCTCCTTCGGCCTTTTAGGTGCACTACCGAATGAGGGATTTTGAGTTTGGTACGAAAAGCGGGCAACTATTGCATTCAAGTTCATTTGACTTCCGCTATTGGCGACCGCGACTTACTACATGGATGGATGCCGCATTCATGGAGTATCATGTGATACAATAGTAGCACCGAAGTTGTTGGGTAACTTTGTTGGTCCAAGTAAACCGGATTGCGTGGTGTGTTGGAAGCTTAGACCTAGTTCTTGGTTACTGCATGGGCCAGCGATACAGTGAACCTAAAAGGAGCTGCTAAAAAAAATTTGCAGAAAATGATATGGGTAAAGTGATATGGAAAAGAGATGAATCTAATGGAATAGGTCTCAAATAATGGTGAAAAATGTATGAACCGAAAAGGGTGCTATGGGTCGGAATTTTGGCAGTAAAATGATATGGAGGAAAGTGAGGGGTTATGCTTGGTCCAAGAATGTCAGTAAAGATCGTAAATCCCAAATTCCAACCGTAGTATTTATTTAGCAACCCGGAATACGTGATGCTAAGCTAATAGATCTCGCTTACGAATTTGTTTTATATTGTTGTTTATGTTCCCCAAGGGTTAGGTATCTAAGGGTTCTACAAGGGTTTGCCTCCATATAGCTCCTGACATACCGCAGGGTCCAACTGTAGTACTCGGTCCAATATCTCGTGGCACTAACTAAGGAAGATAGACCGCACCCTTAGCCGTATTACCTGACTACCCAAGTAATAGAGAGTATCTTCCGAAAAGTTGTTCCTGCGATTACCATTGGTGAACCGGCCGATAGGTTTATCTACGAGGGCTTCAGGAAATCTAGGTCAGTCCGCATTACTGTGTTAGTTCCATTGCACTACCACACTGGCGGTACCAACAGGGTTACAAGAGGCCACCGTGACGGCGCTTTAAGAACCACTTGTATTTCGCTATGGTATTAATCCCTCAACCGCTGGTTTATGCGCCAGAACGACAGATCTGTGGCTTAAAGACGCTCTAATTTCTACCTCTAGAAAAAAAATACCCAATAATTTCTGCCAAGGAAGTGTCTGACACCACTTGCAGTAAGATACCGTGATATAAAAATATGCGTAACGTAAAATGAAAATGCTAGAAATGATTTAATAAATAAAGAAAAATATCCAAAGATAATCTTCATTGAATACAATGAATGATATACCTAAATAGCAAATGTAAATAACACTTTGAAACAGATAGCAATGTTCACAGTTCTCTTCGAGGAGGTGTTAACTCCACCGAAAGCAACAATCAGTTACAATAATATCCGCTTAGGTTTTCATACTCCCTCACCCCCATTTATACTAACCATGTCTATTAAGAGAAGTATCTAGAGAAAGATCCTTCTAGAATTTTGCTTCTATTAGGTCTCTTACATCCTCCTTATTCTATTTTAATAAAATGTCGATTAATATTGACCTTTATTACATCCTAATACATTGATCTATCTAAGCTGGTTAGGACCCTAACACTCTCTCCGAAAGCACCTTAACCTTTGATCAGAGAATTCTCCGGAACCAAACCCTAGGCTAGATAGCCAAACAAGGAGTAGCGCATCTCTCCTCAAGGATAGCGCATCACAAAACGCTGATCAAATGTTCCAAACCCTAGCCAAGAGATATCCAAGCCAATACTGAGAACTAGCAGCTGCACCTGCAACTCTCCTCCAAACCTGCGCACCAGACTGCAACTGCAGTGCGCACCAACCGGGAAACTGCAATTCTGAGATGCTGCAAATGAGAACTGGTGCCCTATATTTATAGTAATCCTGCCAGTTTTGTTGGGGTCGACTTCTCCTTCTGGGTATGTGTCTGTTTAGTACATTATTATTATTTCTGGCCAACTTCTTCTCTTGGAGGCTAATAGCCTAATATAAATTATTTTCTTGAGCCGACAAGGCTTCTAGGGTTATTAGCCAACTCATTAGGGTTTCTCTTGCTTCTCGGAGTCTTCTATTCTCGTCAGGTTCACACGTGGGGGTAAATACCTCCCACAGCTACCATAATATTAACACCTCCATGCCTGAGTCATTCAATGTGAGAAGGAATAAGATAACAAGGAAGCTGACTAAGACTGGTCACGATACCACTGTAATGAAACCTACATTACAATAGCATCACAACCCTCGACTGGATCCTCCATGCCCGAGTGTTTTAGCACGGTTTTTACAGAGAGATGAAAAGAGGTTGACTTCTATTAATGCGAAAGTCTCAAATGTGATACATAACCAGAGAACAGTTCTGGTATCAAAACATTACAAAATAGGGAGCTCTTCTCAACCAATTGACGATCTTAACAAAATATCAAAACTACCTATTTATACTCGGAACTGTCCACAACCACCAGGGGGGCGATTTGGCCACTGCATTCAAGGATTTCCGTCTGCGTCTTCTTCTGTCAAACTGTGCATGCATCCTTCTGTCAGACGCGAGCTCAGACCAACATGGGCTTTACAGGAAAATCCATCCACAGGGGAACTTTCGGTTGACAGTTCTATCTCCACGGTCAGTCCATTCGTGATTTCCATTTATGGAGTGAGGCGAGGTTTCAACCACCCTTCCTCTTCCATTAACTAATTTTTCATCGAGAACGGGGTGGGGCTTAACGCCCCGAGGACTGTTATGCGCTGCTAGTGACTCTTCGAATCCACCTGGCACCTTGAAACCATGATGGTCTCACTCTGTGACTAACACGAGCACCCTTGGCCCTTTGGTGCAGGTCTCGTGAGATCCACACCCTTTCTTTCGTGCTCCTAGAGCCTCTGGTGCCAGCTTCTTCTCCATTGTTCCTTTCCATACATGCGACCTCGGGCCATGACCTGGCGCTTATCTCCAAAGGTGCTTCGGGATTTCGCGCTTCGCTGAATCTACGCCTTGCCCCTTGCAAATCCTTCGAACCGTGAACTCGTGAAGATGCATATCAGTTTCCACATGCTCGTATGGGTCTACGGCCACGATCTCTTCAGATTTTTTGCCCTCGGGAATCTTTAACACAACCCACTCTGTAGCTCTTGAAATCTGAAACGCGAATGGTCTCCGCATACGGAGATCAATGGTCCTTATCGACCGACGACCAATGGTTTAGATCATACCCTCACTCCACTTCGGAACTTCGGACTTCGGGCTTCGACCCTTCGGGACTTTTCGACGCTTAACTTCCATGATTCTCCGGAGCACCGAACTCTGAAGCGAGGGATCTGCCTCCATGTGTCCTCAACTATTGATGGCTCAACTTTGATTTTGGGACTTTGGCTCATCACTATCCTTCGTGCAATTTTAAGATTTCGAACGCCCGCGAGCCACTAATATGAACTTCACCTGGAATTCTCGCCATTGAAAATTGAACCTGCCTGCTTGTTTGATTCGAGTCCATAACGAACCGCTTCGATTGCTGCACTTTATGTTCATGGTTGTGGCATGTGAAAACAAGACTCGAACGACTTGTTGTGGGCTGGGAAAACAGAAGGACTAGAGACTGAAACAAAAGAGGTCGGTGTTCATCCTCAGGGAAAAACAGAAAAGCTTCGAGCCAAAACTTATTTCGGGTAAGACATCAAGAGAAACCAGGTTGCTTAAAACAAAAAGAGGCAAACAAAAGATTGATTTTTACAATCAAAAGGGAAGAACTTAGAGACTTGGCCTGCGATAGGGAGCGAGAGACAGGGGAAAAATTACAGACTTAGGTATTAACAACAAACACATGATTCCAGACAACATCATGTGATAACACATAGTACTAACAATCCTCCAGAGTGTCGAATTAGCGAACTCGTGGAGTGCGAGATCTGCCTCCACGTGTCCTCTTGATTGGAGGCTGAGATTTACTTCGGACTTCAGCCAATTCTCTCTCCAATGCTTCACTTCGCAAAACCCTCCGGAGTGCTAAGCCTCCAAAGTGAGAGATCGAGCGCCACTTGTCCTTTTGATGAACGGCTCAGATGAACTCTGGCCTTCGGGAGTTTGGGAGTTCTTGACTCAACAAGCCTTCGTTCTTCCGGAGTGCTCGTGCTCCGGACCTCCAGATCTAACACCACGCGTCCACTAAAATCGACGGTCTAGATCCTCTCCAGGACACTGAGACTTCGTCCACACTCCAAAGCCTCCGAAGTGATTTCTCTCTGGAGTGCAGGATCTGGTGACACTTGTCCTCTCAGGATCAGACGGCCAGATCTTCTTCAACTCCCGTCACTTTGAGAGTTTTGGCTCCTCTACGTGTCCTTTGCAAATGGAAGGCTAAGGGTTAAACAACGTGCGACTTACATGGATCCAACGACTGGGGATCTGTTCTCCTTCTGCGTGCTCCTCGATCTGTGCTATGTCTTCTCTACATGTAACTGAGAGTTGTGACCTCGACTTAACCTTTGGGCGCTTATCTCACCTTGCAAGATCGACAGTCGTGTTTTAATGGACCGTGAAGATCAATGACCACGAGTGATTGCGAAAACTCAACTTGCTCACGCTTTAATTTCCTTTCCGATCTTCGCAATGCAAAGATGCTCGTCCATAGTGGGATCGATATCCATCGTTGATCTGTTGATCTAGCAAGATCAACGATCCTGAGGATTGCGGAGTCTGAACTTACACCCTCTTTAATTTCCCTTACGATTTCCGCAATGGATTTCCACCGTTGATCTCCCTTCAATGAGATCTGGCGGTCGTGACTTAATCTTTGTTTGATCTGACGACTACTTTCGCTCTCATCCAGATCTAACAACTGAAAATTGTTTTGCTCCTCTGCGTGCTCCTCGTCCTTTCTGAGCTTGATTTAACGACTCAGATTTGTTCTTGAGGCTGATCCAACGGTTGTTGTAGCTTCTCCTTTGCTACGACTGCAACGTCCTCCTGAAGAAAGGATTTGACAAATCTTTAAATGCTTCGTCTTTCTGCAATGTTGCTTCCTCGTGTTGTGTTGTCTCCAAGGATCTTTTGAGCGGTCTGCTCTCCAAGCTGTGTGAAGAGTCTTACCTCCGACATTCTCGTCTGTGAGACAACGTAGACTATGCGTTCTTCCTCTTAGGATCAGGCTGCTTTCCAGGCTTTGTGAAGAGTCTTACCTCCTGCGCTCTCGTCTGTGAGACAATATTCTCTGTGCTCTTCCTCTTGGGATCTATCTACTCTCCGGGCACTGTGGAGAGGCTCACTTCTCGAGCTCTTCACTCTTTGGATCAGGCTGCTCCCCAGGCACTGTGGAGAGTCTTACATCCCGTGCTCTAATACCATGACAAAATAAGAAGTAAAGAAGATAATACAGAGAAGACAAATTGGGAACAAGAATGTGTAGAGTGCATGGCATTGAGTGCATTTCATTAAGGCAAAAGAGCTTAGCTAAATAAGCTCCAGCAAATCAAGAAGATCAAGAACTAGGAAAGAAATCCTAACAGACTCGTACATCTGGCAGTGTACAATCACTACTATATTGAGGTTTACAATTAACATCCGACACCATTGAACGATAGAGTGGAGTCTTGTTGCACCCTTCCATCATAAAAAACAAGGATCCTCCACTCCTCACAGTTTTGTGCAGCAAACATCACGACTTCATTGGCTATAGTTCTACACCTCAAGTGAAGTTCTTTCACAAAGGAGGATAAATCAGAATCCCCAATTCCCTCACAACTACACAACTCCAACTTGTGCAATTTGGGGCAATTCTGCCAAACCCATCCCAAACCTCTCTACTCAGCGCCAATACCCACCAAGCTCAATCGTTCTAATGACAACGGCATATCAGGAATCCCATTAAGATCTTCTATATTCCATCCAGATAGGACAAGGGAGAGCTCTATCGATGACTTAAACTTAGCCAATGATGGAAAAAACCTCCAACTTAACCCTACCAACTCCAACGAGCTTAAATCAACAGTGCCCTTGGCAAGGGCTTTCAAACTGTAACAGTTCACAAGACCGACCCCAAACAAAAATTCAACTTGCAGCCTTCAGCTAATCCAGAATATAATCCAAAAGCTTCGTATCCATCTGCATCTAGGCAGATGCCACCAACAACCTCAAAATTTGGGGATATTGCCTYAAGAGGATTCGAACCGATGACCCAAAACACGAAATTAAAGTTCTTTCAGGAATGAACAATCCCAAACTGGTCTTGACTCTTCTCTGAACAACAAGCCAACGTCTACAAACGAGACAAAGGTCTTTATAATATGAAATTTCCTGCAATCTGCCCAAAATTTTGCACAGCAGCGTGTTCAACATATCTCGGTTATCCATGTTTTCCACAGACATGTCACGCATTCGAAACCTACCTACTAAAAAGGTAAAGAACTCTAAGATGGTAGGATTTATTCGAAATTATCGTTACCCCACGGACCTATTGGAAATGGGTATAAGAGGACAGAATTCCTTCGGGATTGCAGCTCTGCTACTTTATTATGGAGATCATTGATTACTCCTACAAACATGTACAGGGTCTCGATTTCTTTGGCTTGCTTCACACACCATACTACTTACTGCATCAACTCTGAAAGAAAATGGAGAATGCAGCAAAACAAAAGTCATCAGATACACACATAATACTTGACCTTTGATATTATGAATCAATGTTGCAATTACAATCTGCTAGTTCTTAGTTTGTTATCATATCTAACTTATAATAGACATACATAATACTTGGCCTTTGATATTATGAATCAATGTTGCAATTACAATATGCTAGTTTTTGGTTTGTTATCATATCTTTGATATTATGAATCAATGTTGCAATTACAAACTGCTAGTTTTTGGTTTGTTATCATATCTAACTTATTTCTATTATAGAGCAAGTAGTTGAGAGAATATCTCAACTATCCTCTAACAACCTCTATTAATGACAGATCATAATTAGAGGTCATAATTAGAGGATGGTTGAGATATTCTCTCAACTACTTGCTCTATAATAGGAATAAGTTAGATCTCATAACAAACTAAGAAGTAGCATATTATAATTGCAACATCGATTCAGCAAAACAAAAGACAAGAGATACACAGAGTACTGCATAGTTGATGTTGTGAATCACTTTTGCCATTACAATTTGTTGCAACTCTGTTATATAGAGTTCTTAGTTTGTCATCTGATCTAACTTATTCCTATTATAAAGCAAGTAGTTGAGAGAATATCTCAACCATAACAACTTCTTATAATGACATAACACCTATTAAACTCAAGAGATACACAGAGAGTACTGCACACTTGATATTGTGAATCACTTTTGCAATTACAATCTGATACAACTCTGTTATATAGAGTTCTTAGTTTGTTATCAACTCTGTTATAACTTGATATTGTGAATCACTTTTGCAATTACAATCTGATACAACTCGGTTATATAGAGTTCTTAGTTTGTTATCAATTTAACTTATTCCTATTATAAAACAAGTAGTTGCAACCATCCTCATGACATGAAACCTATTAAACTTAATTACTAGCCCTAGTACTAATGGTAATATATAAGTCTTATATTGCAAATCACACTATAATCCAATCTTATAAAGTTTTTACTGATCAACATGTTTGCATTTCAACTATTCATTATTGTCCTTATACAAAGCCTGAATTAAAAGAATTGAACAGCTTGAATTAAAAGAATTGAATCTGTGGTAATTCGATGATATGGCCATTTCCAAACAGTCTGTGTGCCAACAGGAACTTCTGGGTATCGTCCTATAGGAAATATGACGCGAGAACGAATTTCTTTGTACCCCTCTTTCTTTGGATTTTGCAAGCAACGCACGGAGTTCTGTATACGTCGTTCATCTGCAAACAATTATGTTCTCAGCATATTTCTTGTCATTGGTTTCTCTCAGAATATACATACTTTATATTAGGAATGGTTTCACTTCGTTAATTGCTTACATTTCAGTTTTTTGCGACAGGAGGACTACAGGAAAATAGAAAGCTTTCTTGAGGAAGCATTAAGTGATAAGTCATGTGAAACATAGTCCTTTGTTATCAATAAAGATTTCGCTTACGACCCGGATCAGGATTCGATCGTTCGGGAATTGATTGACGACATACTTCAGAATCTAGTCGTTCAAAATAGAGGCCCTTGCTCAAGCCAGACCTGTTCGGAATCATGTTCGGGAATCAATTACAATTGATAAATCCATCCAAGACATAGCARTCAGAGATCTAATTGGATGGATACTCAGCCAAATTTCTACTTTGAGATACAGTTTGTCGATGTTCTGCTTGATACCCGGCCTAACAGTCACAATTTTGTTTCAAATGAACCATTATAACTTAGATAATCACATGTTTCAATTGCTGCAGAAACTCGAGTTGTAGTTGCGGCTCCAAGAAGTTCAGCTTTAGGGTGAATTCAACGTTCATCCAGAAGGAAAGCGAATGAACATCCAGAAGGATGAGAGGGCGTGCATGGAAGGAAAAACTAAAATTTGAAATGAGCGTGGAGGGAACTGCTCATGCACCTGCATGTACGAAAGTCCACGTCGTCCTCAATGAGCGTGGAGGGAACTGCTCATGCACCTGCATGTACGAAAGTCCACGTCGTCCTCATAGCTGGTCTAAGCAGGTGGAGACGACCCATTAAAAACATTGCAAATTTTTCATTCAATTTGCAATGTAAATCCAATGCAATAACCAATTTGCTGGGCAACATTAATGGAGACATGTAGTATATACATCCTGAAATTATATATATATATATCCTGGAATTACTTTGATATATATATGATGTACATCCAATACAATAACCAACTTACTGGACAGCATTAATAGAGACAGATGGTATATACATCTGGAATTACCTTGATATATATATATATATATTTATATCTAATGATGTATATATAATCCAAAGATGGAGCTTCTCTAGCAATCTCGTCAGCCTGAGCATTTAATTCAATGGGAATATGAGTGATTGAGTGTGAGTCCATTGTTGATAGGAAAGAACGGATGTGCAGATTCTTCGGTCGCAGCACATCTGATTTTTGCCATTCACCCAATCTACTACAACGTTGGAGTTCTCCAGGATTTGAATTTTACACGGATTTAAGGAGGTTACCTGGAACAAAAGTACCCTTAAAGTTGAGAGTTCTACTTTCATATTTGTCTCTCTGCCCGACAAGTATCGAATTTTGAAATAATGAGAATCAGAAATATATAAGATAGCATTGGCCCCGCATCCTCGCGGGTGACCTTGAATTGCTCCATCAAAAAAAACCCACGGAATTTGCTTTTCTAGATGAGGCATTGTGAGAACTTTTTGTATTGGAACTTTTGCCTCGCACTTGTATTCTTGGGATAATTTAACAACTAAAGTTGTTGGAGTACATGGTAGAATATTAACATCCTGAAAATGCACCAGTCGAGCAAATTACCAGAAAGGGTTGGCCATAAACCTTTCTTTTCCTTGGAGACCTCTGATCTAACCTGTTGGGCATACTAACACGAAATGAAGAGATGTACCACAAACTCTGGCTCGCTCTTGCATAGTGCACATCTATTTGGGCATTCCCATCCTCTTTTTATCCTATTGTTCCATGTTAAAATTCTATTTTCAATGGCTAGCTAAAGCAATGTCTTCACTTTTAAAGGAGCATGGGTCTTCCACACATAGATCACCACCCCTTTTTTTCTATCTCAAAGGAATCTTCTGCTTGAGACAAATACCCTAACTTGACTGTGTATATCCCAAATTTCTCATTCCTAGACCAATGAGTTTGCTTCCTCCTCCTTGAGCTTAATATAACATGAGTTTAAAATATCTATGTAATTGTTCCACTCCATAATATGTTAGCCAGCCAGCTCCAAAGTGGCAGTCGTCTTTCATAAGATTCTCCCTAAAAAATCTCATCCTATTGTACTTGCATCCCATCGTGAATATATGCCTTGATTGTGTAACACATAAATCAGATCCCTTGAGAGTTTATAGTCTGGACCCGTGTTCACCCATGGATCCTCGCCAATTCTAATGCTCTTTCCATTTTCAACCCGCCATACAGTCCACTTCCCAACTAAGGCGAAAGCCTCACTATAGCTCTCCATCTCACCGAGGTGTTATTCCCCATCTTTTTATGTGATCTAAACCAATCCACGATTGACTTCCCCCCTAAATATTTAGAGATTAAGACCCTTCCTCAAAGCATGGAATTGTGAATCAACCTCCACAAGCTCTTTGCAGCAAGAGATTTACAGAACCAGAAGATGTTTTTGATGCCCTAGCCTCCAAGCTCTTTTGGCATCACCAACTAGAACCATTTTACTAAAGGCATTCCACCCAAACAAAAAATTCCTAACCAAAGGAAATGAAAACACACCTTACAAGTTTTAGTGAGAATGCCATTTGGAATTTTCGCAATGGTTTCCCAGTAGACTGGAATACTGCTTAAAACTTAATTAAAAGGGACAAGCCTACCCCCTCTAGAAAACCACCTGTGAGACCAAAGCATTAATCTTGCCTAAATTTTCTTAACCATCCAAAGCCAGTCATCATAAGAATATGAGTTTGGTTTCAACACAAAACCCAAGTTCTTAAAACCATCTTCAATTCCTTTGCGCGCAAAAGGGATGATCTCGTCCAGCTGAACCAAAACTTCTTCTGGAATAGAATTATAGTATAAATTTGATTTGAGCATATTTATTTGGATTCCTGATGCAACAAAAAAACTCATCCAGTATCTTTTTCAAAGTTACAAATTCCTAATAGGAGCCTACACCAAATAAAATTACATCATCAACAAATAGGAGATGGGACAAAATTTCTGAAGAATTGATTTTGAGACCTTTAAGGGTCCCAACCCTTTGAGCATGTTGTATCAACCTGTTGAGACCTTTTGTGACAATCATAAATATGAAAGGGGATAGCGGGCATCCCTAACAGATACCCCTTGTGGAGCAGAAAAAGGAAGAGGGGATCCATTTATTAAAATCGCAAAGGAGGAAGTTTCAATACAGGGCATAATCCAATTGACCATGTTCAAATTCATGCCCATATGAATCAAAGTTAGGCGAACAAAGGTCCAATCGACGCTATCATAAGCATTGGAAAGGTCTAGCTTCAAGACCAGAGTAGGGATATTTTTTATCTTGATAGAGTGCAGTGCTTCCTGAGTGATAGAGACCTCATCATGGATTTGTCTCTTAAAGAGAAATTTGTATTGTTCATTAGAGATAAACTCACTCAAGATAGGTTTAAGATGGTTAGCTATCAATTTGGCTATGAGTTTGTCGATAAGATTGAAACAGGAAATGGGCCGAAAATCTTCGAAAGAATCTGAGGATTTCTTTTTAGGGATGAGAGCTAGATAAGTAGTATTGAAAGCACATTGGAAGAACCCAACGTTTTTCCAGATCTTTGTGATTCTAAGACTACCTTTAGAAGATCTGTTCTGAGCAAATCATGAAACCCCATAAAAAAATTCAACGATTAAACCTTTCGGCCCATGACTTTTACTTTTTTGAAAGGAGGAGAGTGTAGACAAGATCTCATTTTCTAAGATTTCGTCTTGAAGAGAATCACTCATTTCCTCTGATATAGACCTAGGGAAAAGCCTTATAACATTCAAAATTTTGGCGATAGGACACCCAGGGGGATCTCTAAAGAGGGAAGAGAAAAAAGCCTTACCAGTATTTGCAATACCTTCAAAATAGGAGACCTAATTCCCATTAGAGTCCTCGATTTCCATTATAGTTTTTGGAGTTTCTTTTGACGTGCAAATTTGTGGACAAATTTTGAGTTATTGTCTCCCTCCTTCAACCATACTGCTCTGCTTTTTAAACACCATTTTTCTTCCTCGTCATCCAGGAGGTCTTTCCTTTTTTTCATGAGCTCTCTTAGGGAAGATTCCTCCTCTACAGTAAGTGAGGCTACTGAATTTTCAATCAGCAACTCCCTAATCTGAGACTCAACTTTTTCCAGTACGGATTTTGGTCTCGATTTATATCTCATGGCCCAATTAATTGATGCTTTTTTGGCCCTGGATAAATTTTCAGTAAATTGGAACATAAGGGAAATTTCTCGATCATTATCCACTAAGGGCCTCCAAACAGATCAAACTAGACTCTTATACTCTTCCTTTTTGAGCCATGTATGGTTAAATTTAAAAGGAGAGGGAGGCTTGGGGCCTTTATTGGAAATTTCCAGCATTATCAGCATATGATCAGACAAACATCCTACTAGGACTTTCGACTTGAGGGACCACGATTGATCAATCATGTCTTCAGAGAAGATAAATCTATTGAGATGCTTAGCGACCAAGGCAGAGCCTTTTCGCCTGTTGTGCCAAGTATGGGAGATCTTCTCGGGCACCAAATCAATCAAATGATTTTTTTCAATCCAATGAGAGAAAAAATGTTCTTTAGGATGTTGTCTAGGATGCTCAGCCAAAACCTCATTTAGCGACAAAGTAAAATTTAAGTCCCCTCCTATGATTATGTTCTGAGAGGAGAGGAACCCACTGCTACTTAAATCATTCCAGAATGGAATCCTGTCAACGTACGGCCCGTAAATATTGATTATTCTAAAGGTACAATTTAACATTGAGTCCATCACATTGACAACTATACCTGAAAGGATCAAAGAAGAGAACAATGCTGTGAATTTGGGGCTCGAGGCAGAGAGTAATCCTCCTGAGTGCCCCACTGAATCTATAAAGCAGAAAGACCAATCCTTAATCCAATTCCTAAATGAATCTACTACTTTCTCACCACTACACATAGTCTCTTGGATCAGGATGAAATCTGGCCTACTAGAGAAGACAATCCTTTTAAGGGTGTTTAATCTGGAGTTGCTCCCCACCCCATGAGCGTTAAAAGACAAAACAATCATTGAGGTACTTTGCCCTGGGATTTCCCCGCTCTAAGGGCTCGAGTCATTGTTGAATGCTTCCCAGTCCTAGTTTCCTTTATTTCTTGAAGTTGAGCTAAGGAAATAAAATATTTCTTACCTGCATGGACAAACACATTCTTATCCATCGCCAAACCCCCAGGACATAAGACCTCATGATTTTTCTTTACCCTTTACCGTAACAGACAATTAGATTTAAAGAAAGACATGGAGGAATCAGAAGCCAACGAATCAGAAGAAACCTTTGAAGGAGATGACATGGAATATGGGATATTGCATGGTTTGGGAGAATTGTGACTAGGGTGAGAAGAGGGATGCTTTGACTGCTTGGGGGGAGGGGAGTTGACCAAATAAGAAGAATCCCCTAAATTCTGAGAGGACTTACACAACGAATCTTCCCCTTTTTTAGAAATGGGGTACACGGGAGAAACCATTGGCTCATGATTAATAGGAGAAATAGGAACCAAAACGGAAGAAGAGGAATTCATAGGCTTACCCAGACTCAGAACCTTTTGGAAAGATGGAGAAGTGGCTTTACCCGAAGAGGAATCCTCGTTGACATTGACCCCATCAGAGGACTTTTGTAAATTGGAGACAGTCACCTCCAGATGAACCTTTTGCTTCTACAAATGTTGGAAAGGGGGAAATGAAGTCGGGGTCTTCGACATTGCACTTGAAGGTGACCAACCTTGTGACAGCCAAAACAACGAAAGGGGGCCTCCCAATAATCTATCCTCTGCATTCAAGTGAAACCGCCCCAAACCGGTTCTATTTCATCGAGGAGACCTTCCCTTAGGCCCACTTCGATTTGGATCCACGCCCATCTGCGGTCTGTTTTCAATTTCCAGTCAGGTTTACAGTTGACGAATCCTTCAATCTCATTTCCAATAGAAACCATGATCACTTCCTCCTAGAAAACCATTGGTAGATTGGGGAGGATGGACCATATTATTTTAGGAGCCATTGCATCTCTCGTGGGACCAAAGGAGATTTCCCACTCTTTGAGGACTAGGTCAGAAGGGCCCCAACCACATGGATTCCACTGACCACTAGCCTTCGATCGCATGCCCCTGTAACCATCATTTGTAATGGATTCCTTGCATCTGAAAACTAACCCTAGGCCACCCATCACCAAAGCGTTGCCATTGAATAAGGGTTATTCATAGAGATTCGGTCGTGAACCAGCTTCGCTAGGGTTTTTTCCACGGTCAAGTACCCCATTGAAAAATACCAAATTGATGTTATGGTTCATAATAATAATAATAATAATAATCTATTTTTAAGGTCACGGCTAAGCCAAACCAAATTGGTGTATGAGACCTCCTTGTTTGTGGGACAAGGAATCTCTCTACCCAACAATTTTACTGGTAAAGTCTATGAAGGTATACATACCCTACCCCCTCTAGATTTGAACTTATGACCTCTTAAAAGGAAACACATGCGCTTAACCATACAACGTATGCAACAAATGACCTCGTACAAAAAGTTGATACCAATTAACTAATAACATATGTATAAAAAATAAAATTATATAAATTAAGAATATTAACATTTTATATGATTTTATACATCAATGTTCATTACATTGAATATATAGTTATTGAATTTCTATAATATTAAAAAAAAAGTCATAATCATATTAAATTTTTATAATATTAAAAAATTAATAATAACTATATCCAAGTACAAACATTATTTTTTACTTATTTTGTGTTTGGATACTCAAGAATGTTTATATTTATAAGGTTGTTTTTAGTAGATATCCACTTTTTATTTAGCATCTCATTATTTTTTATTAAGCTTTTCTTATGAACAAGTATTAAGGAGCATTCACCTTTCACATTTTCATTAACTATTATAATTGATTGGCTGGTGTGGAAACTCGAAAATGGGAAGGATATCAGAATTGGAGTTGATCCAATGGTTGGGTCTCACATTTATTATAAACTGTGAAAGAATCTCATAACTGCACCGAAGGCACAAGACATATAATTCCTTGCACAAGCTGGGACAATTGATCTAGGGAACACAAGTCATACAAGTTGGAAAAACGCTAAGACTTTAGGGTTGGCAAGAGAACAAAAGGAGGAATGGAATTTTTTTGTTCAGGGTCTAGTTGGTTCAGGGTTTGAATTAAATAATGAAAAAGATACCTTATTGTGGTCTTGGGATACTAAAGGTGGACAGGTGAATGCAAAACAAGCTTATGAAGTCCAAATGATGGAGAATGTGGAGGAAGAACCAAATCACTGGTATACTGAACTCTGGAATTGGCAACTCCCTCCTAAAGTCAAACTTTTTATTTGGTTAATGCTTGAATAGAAAATTCTTACTTGGGAGAATTTGTTCAAAAGAGGTATCTTTGGGCCTAGTTGATGTGTATTGTGTGGGAACAATGAGGAAACGATGTATCATCTATTTGTGGAGTGTAGTTTTACCAAAGACGTTTGGCTTACAATTGTAAAGGATTTAAAACTCTTGAGTACTTGGGAAGGAGGACAAATTGTTGAATGTTTACAAAATTGGATAAGGAAGGAGTTAAATTGGAAAGAAATCCCTTGTTATATTTGTTGGGAGGTTTGGAAGCACATGAATCTGGTTATTTTTGAAGATCATCCTCTGAATTTGGTCAAAGTTTGTAACAGTATTTTACAGGATTTGGGAGAAATAAAAAGTTCAAAATCTACTAAGCTTAGTAGGGTTGATAGGCCTCCTTTACTTGATTGGGATCTGGTAGTGGGGTTTTCTTATGGTGCCTCACAAGACAAGGGTGCTAAATGTGGGGTTGGGACTATATTGAAATGTCCAGCTATGGGCAATTTCAGACTTAAGATGAACTGTGGTAGAGGAACTAATACTAAGGGTGAACTCCTAGCCTTGTGGTGTATCTTATTTTTTGCATGCTATAAAAAAGTAACAAGGTTACAACTGGTGGGTGACTCAAAAATTATTACTGATTGGTTTGCCAATGAAAGCAATCTACGGGTGGTCTCTCTTCAACCTTGGATGACAAAAATTCGAGTGTTGAGCAGGAGTTTTCAACAACTCAAAGCTCAACATATATATAGAGCTTATAACAAGTAAGTTGACCAGCTCTCAAAAGAAGCGTTGTTACTGGACGAAGATGGAATATATTTTGCAGTGGGTACAGAAGGATGTTCAGAAAATTTTGAAAGATTAGCTATCAGTTAAAAGTACATTGTCACAAGGTTGATGAAACTGGTTTTTTGTATTGTAACAAGATATGTAAAAACATAGGTTATATAATTCAGAGTATGTACCTAAATGTTTTTAACAATGTTGGAATAAAATGTATTATGTTCATACCTTACATCTCTATAGTCTTGGAAAAAAGGAACTGAAAGTTCTGTTACAGAAGACAATTTTTGTAAAAGAATATTTATATTTACTAATATAAGTTTTTTTCTTATTGAAGAAAAAAAAGAAAGTAGTAAGCAACATTCATAAGATTGTTTTTAGTAGATATCCAATTCTTATTTAGTATCTTATTATTTTTTATTAAATTTTTCTTATGAATAAGTATTAAACAATTTTGTTGCTAATTTTACTTCTTGTTTTTT
>SNQJ01S0038408.1:11485-47653 GCA_010110895.2 Picea sitchensis | reverse complement strand
CCAACGAAAGACAACAGGTAGTTCCCGACATTCCAACAGTCGTGGAGAACATCCTTGAAACCGTAATCGTCGTCGACATCAATGAAACACCAACCGCAAACAAATAGCCAAAGCGCTCATATGTACCCTCACTGTAAGTTTAGTCACCGCATATTTCTTTGTTTCTCAGCTCGGTTATTCCACTTTCTTAAATACAGATGTATAGGCAAACACTTATACCTTTCCATTTATTTTCTTTTGCAGCTATTGCACTCTATCTACTTTCCACAATCATGTTTCTTGTACATATTTCTGTAATGGTCTGCGGGAGCCTGTTAATGGGCGAAAATGATCGCCCATCAATTGGAATAACAAGTCCGGTCTGGGGTTGTCTAAGTAACCCAAGCCGTTTGGTATGACTCGTTCTGACGGGTTTAATGGCTCCGTTAGCCAACTAAGGTCCTAAAAGAAAACAAACAAAAGAAAGAAATATTTAACTAATTACTAAACACTAATATTATATATATATACACATAATCTAATATAACTATTGCAAGTGTGTTTAAGCAGAAAAAATAGAAATCTCACTTATGCACATCATTTACAATTTGCAAGCTTTAATCGAAACTTACGAAATCAATATGAAAATGATTTCTTCTAAGAAGCAAATAAAGAAAGTAAATTCAAAATATTTTTTGTTTTCTTCTATAAGTCTAACTAATCTTGAATTCAAATAAACTACGAAACACAGACGTGTAGACAGTCAAAAGCCAATCTAGATATTTTGGTTTCATTAATATTTAAATGACAGAATTAAGAAAAATAAAAGAGCTAACCTATTTGTTAGTGAGGTGTATCCAAGCGTCTGTATGAGTGTGGGTCATCCAACTGCCACGTCCAAGAGAAAAATCTGCAATAGACTTTATGACTGTTCTAAATAAATTAAAAAAATAATTTGATAGTTGAAATTTAATGACAGATAAGGAAACACAAATATAAATCTGTGATCTTATAATTACACATAATTGCAGCAAGATAAATTTGGACGTACATTACGCATTTCATCATTCAATTAAAATTCGAAGATAAATCCTATCATTTTAATTAAAGATGTGATCATGATATTTATATTTAGGGCATCAAGTAATATACAATATTTATAATATAATTATTCCAAACACACAGTAGATCGCCGAGTCTAAAGCTGCCAGATCTATCGATATATCAGGATTAACAAAAAAAAACATTAATGAGAACACCATTCGCAAAAGGCTAAAGCCAAAATGTTTCTATGTTGTTTCATTAAGTCTTGGAATCATTTGTCCATCTACTGCCCCAGGCCAAGATGCTTTCATTACAAAAATCTCTAGTATTTAAAGAGTCCAGACAAGCTAAACATCTTATCTTGTGGGATAAGATTAAATCTCAAAATGATTTGTTAATTACAAAATAGAGGGTAATATAACCACTCCATATCACACTGTATCTCTCAAAACTATAAAAAGTTTGTTTTTGTTTACAAAAGATGAGCCAAAAAAATGGCTAATAAACTCAGAAATGGTCCATATCATCATATCACCACCAGCTATACGATATCTTGAAATAAAAAAAACGAAAAATACAGGAGTTTAGATATTATTTTAACCAATAATTTCCAAAAATTCAAATTCAAATGAACTGGCTACAGAATCAACTGATTCTATAGCTAGTTTTATTTCAAACAACAAAAATCTAATTAAATCTATATTAATAGAAAAACTAAAATAAAATACAACTAAGAAAATCAAACAAATCTTTACCTCTTAACTGCATGCTAAATTTGACTCATAAGACTTCAGAGTTAACTACTGTTGTAACACACTCAGCATTCTTTATTATCACGTTTCCATTTCTTTTCAAACGCTTCCCTTGCCTTTGAGCACTGAACTTTAATCTGTGATTTTCACTCGTTAATGAGTCGATATGAGTGGAGAGGTTTTTGATCTGCAGTTGAAGGGAAGGTATATCTGTGTAATATTTGTCGATCCAAAACAAGCAAACCTCATACCGTGGATATGGAACAGTTGTTTCAGGATATCCATGGCCATGCGTCGAAATGCTAGCACTATTGTCTGTAGGTATTTTACCAAGTTCAATCCCTGGAAAACCTTTGCCATGCTTCAGGCATGGTGGCATATTGTCTACGAAATCGTAGGCCTGGCTAAGATTTGGTTTGGGGTAACTCGGGTCGTCCTTTGCCAAGAATTTGTCAATCTCAGAATCAGAGCTCTCATGGACCTCGATCACTTTGATCGAGCTCATATGAGACTTCGATTTATTTCGTAGGCTTCTAGAAATTAATCTCCCTGCCCTTTTGTTTTTACACCCTACATCCGAGTCATTTTTAGACAGTTTACGCGAGGTCCTRTTCACGGTTTTTGCAAAGGTGTTAAGGCAAGTGTAATGTTCATGGTCATGAAATTCAAAGGCTATTGGATCAACATGTTGTTGCTCAGACACGGGCTCATCGAACACAGCCTTGTCACAGGGTTTTTTAAATGAGGAGATTGTTATGTCAATAGAAGGGATTGGGGTTTCTTCTAACATGGGCTTATTAACCTCTACTGGGCTAAGTGTAACAAAGCCATTTCAAGATAGGAAAGTGTCCCAATCATCACCCTACAATTTTAAATGGTGGACTAACAACATCCTTATCAATCCATGATGAAATAAACTAGAGTTCAAACACTGTCTCTTATACCTCTTGGCCATTTTATATAAACTTCTCAATAAATAGAAAGGCATATTCAACTGGAAACCGATGAAATTCATTCACAATATTATGTGATATAGAAAACGAGGCCAAAGCGACCCTTGCATGTAAAGAACTGTCTCAAGATTGCCAATAAACCGTGCCACCTAGTTTTCAACAGAGAAATGGGCATACATTTATCACAGCACTAGATCTTCCGAGAGGTAAAGAACAAACTCCATGGCACCTCCTCTACCTTGGCATTTTTAAACCATTTCTACCCGCTAAGTGGAAGACCTGTTTCCTGGCTCAAAAACCCCTCGGTGATTTCGACTTGGATATCTCCTACTTTGGCTCGGCATCCATCGAAAGAGAGGGTGAATTCTCGGGCCACTTGCAAATTGTAACCTTGGAATTTCTCAAGAAATTCGAGCCAGCCTTGACCCTTAAGGTCTTCCCTTGCGTCGTCATACAGGAGCAGGGTTTGCAAGCCATTTGGTTCGATACGGACAACAGGGGCCATGGGTATTCAAACAAGCAGTCACTGAGACAACAACATCCACTGTAAGCAAGAAGGGTTTCATAGAACAGGCATAAACAGGGCTAAAACCAAAGAAAAAAAACCCTCGTGCTAATTAAATGAAGGAATAAGGGGTTTCATAAGAGAATTGGGCGTTTCGTGTAATGAATCCCCAAGGGTACAGAACAAAGACCGAGACTTAAATCGAAATGATGGACATGTCATTTTCAAACTTCCACTATCAACATAGTACAAAATACGACCAGATGCGTTTAAGTGTCATCATATGTAAAGGGTGGAGTTACTCATTATAAGGTCAAGAAGAGAGGTATTTGACAAATCACAACATAATGACCATATAAGGATTTACCAAGAATCATACATGGAACAAGACTCATAGCCTAACATCGATCGATTCCTGGTATAACATTCAAATGTCCAAAGTATACCTTATAACAATGAGCAATTAAAAACAACCATTTTATTGACATGAGATAGGCGTTAAAGTGAAAAAAAAAATCATTCTTAAAAAGGTTTGTATGATCATTAGTTTTCCTACGGAAATAAGCCTTAAAATCAAATGCAATAAATTCGTAAGTTTCAATGCTTCGTTCATGCTTTCAGTCATGAACGAAGCATGAAAACGAGAACTAGAAAAATAAAAATCTTTTATAGCCCAAGACTCATCTTTCAAGTAGCAATGTTCATATGTTCAAGCGGAGGTAGCTATAAAATTTATGATTCATTGCTTTAAGAATTGAAAATATTGTGGGGTTGCCAACAATGGCGACTTGTTGGGAGAAGTAGTTATCTTTGTATCAATGACGAGTTCGGGTTATGTTTGTTAGAATGATTTTAGATCAAAGAACAACTAAAGGACATCAAGCATCTTGACAATCATTACACAGTCCAACTTCAGACATATTTCTGTTAAAATGAAATTTGGTGACAAATTTTTAAAAATGAGAGCCACAATGTTCAAGTCAATGGATCCAATACTGCTGACAGGGCCACTGTTTACATCAGGCGTCCATAGCCTCAACAGGGATGTCAATTAACCCACTCTGACGCCTCGATCCTGTCTAAGAAATTTCAATTCAAAATGAAGGATGCTTATAACCAATATCAAAATTTATAGCTGGGAATTTTCTTTAACCTAACATCGCTTCGTTGTGAGCGGGCCTGTTCAGTACCCCAGTGAAGTTGTCTTGGCATCATGCATGCATTTACCCGCTGCCAGCAGACCTATTCAGTATCCCGACAGGTTTACAAACACTTCCCACAACTCTTGAGAAATTGTTTACAATCTGATATAATTTTCAAGATACTCAGAAGAGCGGGGTGATGCTGAAATTTTCAGTTTTTTTTTACAAGACTTGTTATTTTCCAGACTTTTAATTTTTGCATGATAACCTTCATCGTGATCTGAAAATAGTTTACAAATGAAACTAATATTTCAAGGACAGGAAGGCATCCTTGAGTCTCTTTCTTAAAAGCAGGGACAACGTAAAGAGCTTTTAATGATAGTCGTGTCTGCTCATAATTGCAAAGAAAAACCATGAAATCAATTCTGAACATAAGAAACCTCTTTAGCTAGTCCGCGGTTTAGGAAATTACAGTAGTTGACGCACTGACAGTCCTTGACAGTTGTTTTAAGATGAAACATTTTGTTTTCCTTCTTTGAACTAAACCGTGGCACATGCATGTTTTATCCAGAAAGCGATAAAAACAAATAATAAAAGAAAATCAAAGTAGCAAAAACCACAAAAAAAAATCAAAACAAAACAAAAAAAATGTACAAAAGATGTATCTGGGAGTCATCATGAAAAATACCTTTTGAGGGATTAACCGTTCATCGGGAAGGTGTCTGGTTGTCCCTCTAAATTCTGCAGGCGGAAAGAGTTGGGACCTAGTTTCTCAGCTACCAAGAAGGGACCCAACCGCAAATTCTGGAACTTGGTATGTTCCCCCTTCCCCTAATGAGGTTTATCCCACTTGAGAATTAAATCTCCCACCTCGAAATTCCTGTCTGAGGCAGAACTCGAATCAAACCAGGTTTTAACAATATGTTGATGCTGATCCAGTCTTTCTTTTTCTTGGACCCTTACCTCTTCTAACTTCAACAAAGCATTAATCCGACTTTCTAGAGGAGGACAATCCTCTTCCTGAACTTTCTGCGATAATTGCAGAGAGGGAAGCAGAACACGAGGAGGAAGAATTTCTTCCCTTCCGTAAATGAGAAAGAAGGGGAAATTACCAACAACGGTTTTCGGAGTCACCCTATCAGCCCAGATTGCATTAAAAAGTGCGTTGTGCCAATTTTTGTGGTTTTCGGAAACTGTCCTTTTGATGATATTGATCAGGTTTTTGTTTGTCGATTCTGCTAAACCGTTTCCTTGGGGGTAATAGCTGGCAGAATATTTCAGTTTTATCCCTTTCTCTAAAGCGAAGGCACTCATCTCGAGGGATGAAAAATAGGAAGCATTATCGAAAACCAAACATTCGTGAATACCAAATCGAGTAATGATGTTTGAATTAAGGAAAGATATTACCTGACTGGTATTTACCACTTTTAATGGTGCATCCATGGACCATTTGGTAAAATAGTTCGTCGTTGTAATGATGTATTTATGCTGCTGCGAGGAAGTGGGGTTGATAGGGCCAATGATGTTAAGACCCCACTGTTGAAAAGGGAAATCTACCGAAATAAGTTGCAGTGGGAATGTTGCCTTCTGCACTCGTCCAGAAGCCTTTTGGCAAATTATGCATTTACGACATAATGTATGGGCATCTTTGAATAGCGTGGGCCTGTTGATCTACAACTGGGTAATTAAGCTCTGCGCCCTTGAAGGATAAGCTCATAAAGGCAATGGGAATTTCATTGTTTTCAACATTCTTTTGGGTCATCACAACGGCATAAGATCGATCAGAGGCGAACGTATAAAGAGTGAAATCTTGTGAAAAATCAGGGCTCATTAGGGAGGGAGCCTCCACTATGGATTTTTTTATGGAGTCAAAATCTTGACTTTCCTGCGGTCCCCAATGATATTGAACATCCTTTTTTATTAAGTTTTGCAATGGCCTCACCATTTCCGAGAAACTCGGGACAAACCTTCTGACAAAATTTATTTGACCTAGAAAATATTGCATAGATTTTTTGGAGGAAGGGGGAGGAAGCTCGGAAATGACTTGAGTTATTTCATGATCAATGATCATCACTTCATTGGATACTATGAATCCAAGCAACTTTCCTTGTTCCACTGCAAAGACAGACTTCTTAGGATTTAGAGAGATGTCGTACTTGTGGCATCATTGTAGAACAAATCTCATATGGGATAAGTGATCTCTCTTATTTTTGGAGAAAATAGTGACATCATCGAGATAGACCACTACGGATTGATTGATGAGATCGCGAAAAGAAATATCCATTGCTCTCTGGAAAGTGGCCCCGGCATTTATAAACCCAAAAGGCATCTTTCTATAGGCATAGGTACCCCATGGGGTACGAAAAGTGGTTTTCAACTGGTCTGGGGGAGACATGAGGACCTGGTTGTACCCTGAAAAACCGTCTAGTAGCGAAAATCTTTCAGAACCGGATACTTGCTGGAGAATTTGTTCCATCGGGGGAACAGGATAATTGTCTTTATCAAACACTCGGTTTAAGTTTTGAAAATCGACACAAAGTCGATTTTCGCCACTTTTCTTCCTTACAGGGGCAAGATTAGATACCCATTGTGTGTGTCTTACTGAGAAGATTATCTTTGCATTCAATAGTTTGTTTAGTTCTTTCTTTATCGTTGGTTCAAGTTTAGGGTGCATCTTTCTCAGCTTCTACTGAAAAGATTGAGTCTAGGGTTTCATGGGGATGATGTGTTGTATAATGTTAGGGTCAAAAGTTTTTAAATCATCGTATGTCCAAGCAAAGACATCCCTGAATTCTTTAAACAATTTTATAAAGGTTGACTTCTCTTGCTCGGAGCATCTCGTTCCCATATTGATACATTGTGGATTATCTTTAGTCCCTAGATTTACTTTTTCATGGGTCAAGGAAGAACTATTTGTTTTACAATTTACCAATTTCCTGAATTTGTCATGCAAATCATAAAACTTTTCTAATCTTACCACGGATTTAGGGATAGAATTTACCAAATCTGATGTTGATTCGGGAGACCTTGGATTCGATATTACCGTAAAATTGTGGAGATCTTCGTCGTGGGTGCCCTCATCGATAACCGCACCTCGAAAAGTCTCCTCCATGTGCAAAAAACTGATGATTTGTTGATCATCATCGAACACCCTCCAGTTAGTGACATTTTCCAGGACTGATGGTCTGAACAACAACTCAATTGAAAATGTGTTTGGAGAAAGACCTTCTGCGGGCAAAAGTTTGGAAGCGATGTTAGCTAACAAGTCAGCCTTAGAGTTGCTTAATCTTGGAATGGACTTAATGTTGAATGCGAAAAATTTGTGCATTAGATTCCATACTTCGGCTTGATAACTCTTCAGGTGTGGTGATAGGCAATGAATGAAATTTCTTACCTGTCTGACCACAATTTTTGAATCACCAAATACCATTATGTTCTATACATTCATATCTATTGCCTTTTTGAGTCCTTGCAGAAGTGTCTCATATTCGGCGGTGTTGTTTGTACATTCAAATTCTAGTCGGCAAGCGGTCAAAGTTTTGTTACCTATTGGGTTGATGAGCACACATCCTGCACCAACTCCCTCTTTAGATTTCGATCCATCGAAGTAGAGAGACCATATGTGAGCTTCATCGACCGTATTAGGCACATTAGATAGAGTTGTTGACTGTGTGCATGTCATGAGTTCCGACTATTGTTCTGGATCAGTGATGATGGAAGTTTCCGCCATGAAGTTACCGAAAAAGGTGTGCATTCCCTGCATTTCAGGTGAATTAGTGGAAGCAATAAATGGTTCATTAGCGTCATTTAAATCGGTCACGATGTGCTTGAGGTAATGCTCACGATTAATCCTAATTCTGTTAGGCTTTCCATTATCTGGCAGCCACAAATGGGACAAGTCTGTCGCAAAGTATCCATGCAACTGTTCGGACCAATCCCTGCTTAAAAATAAACCATACACTTTGGGGATGTCAACAACAATGATATCAATAATCTGGTGAACCTTAGGATTAGAGGATAGCCTAACAAGTACATTTTTTAATTCACCAATTACTTTAACATTGGTCCGATCGAGCTGAATGATTTTTAGACTGGAAGGTTGAACTTCGGCATTGATTTTTTGGCAGACAGACAAAGACATCACATTTGATAATGCGCTAGAATCTACCATGCAGTTATGTACGTTTCTATTGAAAATTTCAAAAGTTAATAAAAAAAGGTGGTACATTTTTGCGAGTATTAACAACAGAACTTTGTTGGTTTTTAGTCGTTGTCCCTGAAATGACTTTATCTACATTTGATACAGTTTTTACAGTGAGGTCTCTTTTATCTGAGGGTTCTAGTGTTGTTTTAGTAGGGACCTTTTGAGGTGTTTTAGGACTGATTTCTGCAATTTTCTTGTTGTTCAGATTGTTGTTTTTGCTGTTTTCTGCAATGTTCTGAAGCATTTTCTGCAGAAGAAAAGGAAATTTCAGAAGTTCATAAACAGAAATATTAGCTCTAAGTTTCTTTAGGTCTTCAATTAAATTATATTCTAAACTTGGGGTTGTTGAATTCTGTGTTGTTTTAGTTTGTTTAAATTGTTTCTGAGGTGCATTAGTTCTTGTTTCAGAAGAGGGTTTATTCTGAGTTTTACTTCTGGTATTATAAGGATGGACAGTTTCAAAATTAGCTTGAAAGATATTTTCAGAAAAATGCCCGGAGATATTGGGAGACGATTCCTCTTCTTCGATTGTTTCTTCTTCAACTACATCTTCAGAATTCTCAGGGGGAACTAAGTTATCATGTGCTTCAAGGATTGTTTGTATAGTGTATTGTAAGCTTTTGAGATTCAGGCCTTCAGGGTTTGGGTTTGGTCGGTTTGAGGGAAAGGGTTTTCTAAAAGGGGGTTTGTAAGTCCCTTTGCTTGCAAATGCTTCTTCAGTTGATCTCCTTAAGTCTACGACTTGATTTGATAATTTCTGGACGTCCTTTTGTAAATTTTCCAAATCTGAGCTCTCTGATTGAGTTTTGGTCTGGGGAGGTCTAGGAAGAATTTCTATTTTCTTCTTAGAAGATGGGGTAATATTTGCCTCATTACTAAGATTATCTTTTAGGCTTAAAATATATTTTTCAATTTGGCTTGCCTCCTTGAAGGCTTCCAGTAATGTTTCCTTCTTAGACCTTTTAACCCAAATTGCTACATTCTTGTGTAAGGCTTTGGTGTAATATGCGACAATGAGATTTTCAGAGGGCATTGAATCAATGGGGATTCGATTTTTTAATGTGAGGAACCTTTGGTTAAAATCTTTTATTTTTTCCTTAGGGTTCATCTTTAAGCTGGAGAGTTCCATGACTAAGACTTCGAGAGACTTATCATCTTCGAACTTCTCAAGGAAACAAGACTCGAATTTGTCCCAAGATACAATGGTGTGGGGTTGTTAGGAAAATTTCCAAGTAGAAGCATTGCCCTCAAACGTATAAGGAAAGAGTCTACATACTACATCTTCATGTTCTATGCTTTGGAGTCTAATGGCTAGCATGAATTTCTTTATGTGATCCTCGGCGAGTTGCTTAGAGTCTGGATCGAATTTAGGTAGCCATTTCTCCGGGTGTTTAGGCAAAGGATGTTGGGGTCCAGGTATGGCCACAACATCTTGACTGAGCCAAGGTCTGGCAAGATTGTTTTGATTTGCCATGGGCGTAGGTAGTGTCAAAGGCTGAGATGGTTCAGATGAAGAACTGTCTTCGTCGGATGACTCCTCTCTCGAAGAGGAAGGAAACGAATGAGGTGGAGAAGGTGGGATACTAGATCCTCTGGCTGCAGGAGTGGGGATGTGATCTGGATTTGTGGGGTTTGGGAGTAAACCAGTGCCTTCAAGTTGCTCTCTGATATCAGAGAAATCTAGAGGTTGATTCAGTGGCCGACCAGGTTGTTTGATACGAGCCAAAGCACTATGTGTCCTTAGAAATGACTGATGAACAATTTCTTGTGCATCGGACCCTTGAGGGTTTGGTGTTACTGGCTCAACGATAATCTATGGATTTTCGTTTGAGGTAGTTGTTGTTTGAGATGTAACGTTGTTGTCAGAATGACTCCTTGTTACTATAGGGGAGCGAGTGTGTGGGGGAGGAGTCTTGCGACTTCCACGTGCCATCAATCGTATTCAGGCCCTCCTTCTAGCGTCATTTGTTGATGGGCGAAAATGATCGTCCGTCAACTGGAAGAACGAGTCTGGTCCGGGGTTGTCTAAGTAACCCAAGTCGTTTGGTATGACTCGTTCTGGCGGGTTTAATGGCTCTGTTAGCCAACTAAGGTCCTAAAAGAAAACAAATAAAAGAAAGAAATATTTAACTAATTACTAAACACTAATATTATATATATACATATAATCTAATATAACTATTGCAGGTGTGTTTAAGCAGAAAAAATAGAAATCTCATTTATGCACATCATTTACAATTTGCAAGCTTTAATCGAAACTTACGAAATCAATATGAAAATGATTGCTTCTAAGAAGCAGATAAAGAAAGTAAATTCAAAATATTTTTTGTTTTCTTCTATAAATCTAACTAATCTTGAATTCAAATAAACTATGAAACATAGACGTGTAGACAGTCAAAAGCTAATCTAGATATTTTGGTTTCATTAATATTTAAATGACAGAATTAAGAAAAATAAAAGAGCTAACCTATATGTTAGTGAGGTGTATCTAAGCATTTGTATGAGTGTGGGTCATCCAACTTCCACGTCCAAGAGAAAAATCTGCAATAGACTTTATGACTGTTCTAAATAAATTAAAAAAATAATTTGACAGTTGAAATTTAATAACAGATGAGGAAACACATATATAAATCTATGATCTTATAATTACACATAATTACAGCAAGATAAATCTGGACATACATTATGCATTTCATCATTCAATTAAAATTCGAAGATAAATCCTATCATTTTAATTAAAGATGTGATCACAGTATTTATATTTAGGGCATCAAGTAATAGACGATATTTATAATATAAGTATTCCAAACATACAGTAGATCATCGAGTCTAAAGCTACCAGATCTATTGATATATTAGCATTAACAAAAAAAAACAGTAATGAGAACACCATTCACAAAAGGCTAAAGCCAAAATGTTTCTATGTTGTTTCATTAAGTCTTGGAATCATTCGTCCATCTACTGCCCCAGGCCAAGATGCTTTCATTACAAAAATCTCTAGTATTTAAAGAGTCAAGTCGAGCTAAACATCTTATCTTATGGGATAAGATTAAATCTCAAAATGATTTGCTAATTACAAAATAGAGGGTAATATAACCAGTCCATATCACACTCTATCTCTCAAAACTATAAAAAGCTTGTTTTTGTTTACAAAAGATGAGCCAAAGAAATGGCTAATAAACTTAGAAATGGTCCATATCATCAGATCACCACCAGCTATACGATATCCTGAAAGAAAAAATGAAAATACAGGAGTTTAGATATTATTTTAACCAATAATTTCCAAAAATTTGAATGAGAATGAACTGGCTACAGAAACAGTTGATTATGTAGCTAGTTTTATTTCAAACAACAGAAATCTAATTAAATCTATATTAATAGAAAAACTAAAATAAAATACAACTAAGAAAATCAAACAAATCTTTACCTCTTAACTACATGCTAAATTCGACTCATAAGACTTCAGAGTTAACTATTACTGTAACACACTCAACATTCTTTATTATCACGTTTCCAATTCTTTTCAAACACTTCCCTTGCCTTTGAGCGTTGAACTTTAGTCTGTGATTTTCACTCGTGAATGAGTCGATTTGAGTGGAGAGGGTTTTGATCTGCAGTTGAAGGGGAGGTATATCTGTGTAATATTTGTCGATCCAAAACAAACAAACCTCACACAGTGGATCTGGAACAACTGTTTGAGGATATCCATGGCCATGCGTCGGAATGCTGCCACTGTTGTCTGTGGGTATTTTACCGAGTTCAATCCCTGGAAAACCTTTGTTATGATTTAGGCACGGTGGCAGATTGTCTACGAAATCGTAGGCCTGGCTGAGATCTGGTTTGGGGTAACTCAGGTCATCCTTTGCCAAGAATTTCTCGATCTCAGAATCGGAGCTCTCGTGGACCTCGATCGCTTTGATCGAGTTCATATGAGACTTCAATTTATTTCGTAGGCTTCTGGAAATTAATCTCCCTGCCCTTTTGTTTTTAAACCCTACATCCGAGTCATTTTTAGACAGTTTGCGCGAGAGCCTGTTCACGGTTTTTGCAAAGGTGTTAGGGAAAGCGTACTATTCATGCTCATGAAATTTAGAGGCTATTGGATCAACATCTTGTTGCTCAGACACAGGCTCATCAAGCGTGGCCTTGTCACAGGGTTCTTTAAATGAGGATATTGTTCTATCAATGGAAGGGATTGGGGTTTCTTCTAACATGGGCTTATCAAACTCTATCGGGCTAGGTGTAAAAAGCCATTTCGAGATAGGAAAGTGTCTGAATCGTCACCCTGCAATTTTAAATGGTGGACTAACAACATCCTTATCAATCCATGATGAAATAAACTGGAGTTCAAACACTGTCTCTTATACCTCTTGGCTATTTTATATAAACTTCTCAATAAATAGAAAGGCATATTCAACTGCAAACTGATGAAATTCATTAACAATATTATGTGATATAGAAAAACAAGGCCAAAGCGACCCTCACATGTAACGAACTGTCTCAAGATTGCCAATAAACCGTGCCACCTAGTTTTCAACAGAGAAATGGGCATACCTTTATCACAGCACTAGATCTTCCGAGAGGTAAAGAACAAACTCCATGGCACCTCCTCTACCTTGGAATTTTTAAACCATTTATGCCCGCTAAGTGGAAGACCTGTTGCCTAGCTCAAAAAACCCTCGGTGATTTTGACTTGGATATCTCCTAGTTTGGCTCGGCATCCATCGAAAGAGAGGGCGAATTCCTAGGCCACTTGCAAATTGTAACCTTGGAATTTCTCAAGAAATTTGAGCCAGCCTTGACCGTTAAGGTCTTCCCTTGCGTCGTCATACAGGAGCAGGGTTTGCGAGCCATTTGGTTCGATACGGACAACAGGGGCCATGGGGATTCAAACAAGCAGTCACTGAGACAACAACATCCACTGTAAGTAAGAAAGGTTTCATAGAACAGGCAGAACCAGGGCTAAAACCAAAGAAACAAAACCCTCACGCGAATTAAATGAAGGAATAAGGGGTTTCATAAGAGAATTGGGCATTTCATGTAATGAATCCCTGAGGGTACAGAACAAAGCCCGAGACTTAAATCGAAATGATGGACATGTCATTTTCAAACTTCCACCATCAGCAGATTACAAAATAAGACCAGATGCGTTGAAGTGTCATCATGCAAAAAGGGTGGAGTTACTCATTATAAGGTCAAGAAGAGAGGTATTTGACAAATCACAACATAACGACCATATAAGGATTTACCAAGAATCATACATGGAACAAGACTCATAGCCTAACATCAATCGATTCCCGGTATAGCATTCAAATGTCCAAAGTAGACCTTATAACAATGAGCAATTAAAAACAACCATTTTATTGACATGAGATAGGCCTTAAAGAGAAAAAAAAATCATTCTTAAAAAGGTTTGTATGATCATTAGTTTTCCTAGGGAAATAAGCCTTAAAATCAAATGCAATAAATTCGCAAGTTTCAATGCTTCGTTCATGCTTTCAGTCATGAACGAAGCATCAAAAC
This sequence comes from Picea sitchensis, assembly GCA_010110895.2. Classification (NCBI taxonomy): domain Eukaryota; kingdom Viridiplantae; phylum Streptophyta; class Pinopsida; order Pinales; family Pinaceae; genus Picea; species Picea sitchensis. Next base: position 33,551 of record SNQJ01S0038408.1, on the reverse strand, counting down.
GAGAACTAGGAAAATAAAAACCTTTTATAGCCCAAGACTCATCTTTCAAGTAGCAATGTTCATATGTTCAAGCGGAGGCAGCTATAAAATTTATGATTCGTTGCTTTAAGAATTGGAAATATTGTGGGGCTGCCAACAAAGCCCCAATCCCAATCTACATGACAAACACATTGAAATTCCGGTTTATATGTAACAAACTTTAATTTTTTGGTATATTTCAAAATTTGCAGTAGTATGTAACAAACTTTCATTTTTTGACATACTTGAAATAAAAAATGCATTTAAWTTTTTATATGTTAYAGACTCTAYTCTTATCTTTCCRMATTHTRTATAACAAATGCATTTGTTTTTTAATATGTTAGACTTTTATTCTTATCCTTCARSAGTYTGTATGGMAAATGCATCTACTCTTTTATATGTTACACACTTTTCTTTTTTTATATATTTCAAAATAAATGGYGTTCAACAATGCAAGCGTCATTTACATATACCCCATGTTCACAAATGCATTTAAATTTTGATATTACTTATCTCCTATTAATTTTATGTCATCATATATTTTTATCTTTCAACAATCCATATGGACAATGCATTTAAATTTCCAAATTTAATCTTGCACTGTCAACAAATTTTTTACTTTGTTATATACTTTCAAAAAAAATAGGTTTGTTATATACTTTCAAAAATTAGATGTTGTTGTGCCTGTCGACCGTCATTTACTTTTGCCCTATCTTCCATGATATACATTTTGCACAACATTTCTCTGATATACATTTTGCACCAAACACTTCGTTTCATTTACAATTCGACCCCATTTTCCACAATTTGCTTTCTAACCTCCTTGGCAGGGACTGCGCCGCCACGCAGCCTTGTTTTATCATTGCTTTTCTCGTTAATAAAATAGAAAAAAAATCTGAAGTCATATCTTACTTCCAAGTTCTTCGAAAACAAAATTCTAGTGTCGACCGTTATATATAAATTGTTTTGGGTTTAGAAAAGAAAAACTTTGGAAAATAAATTGTCTTACTAAACCACATCCCATGAATTAGTTTATTTATTTCTCAAAAGTCTCGATTATTTATTTCTCAAAATTCGAAATGTAAAACAATTGTTTTGTTTTGGGTTTAGAAAAAGGAAAAGTTTGGAAAATGGAAAGTGTCACTAAGCCACCTCCCATTAAATAGTTTATTTATTTCTCAAAGGTCGAAATGTACTCAAAAAACAAAGACATTAGCAGCGAAGGATCCTCAATCCCAACATCTCATATCAACATTTAAGTCACAATACCTAGTACCTCTTCACATCAATCCACTCTAGGTCCTTGTATATATTACAGGGATGGGATAAATTAATGCATGTGGGAGCATCCAAATCGTGCCTCTATGCATGGGCATGTCAAACTAGTTGGTATTTTTCTTGTTGGGAAGGTCACAAAGCACAGAGAAAATGGGCATTCTTCCCTATGAGCATACAATCGTTTTTAATTGTTGACTTTACAAAAATATATTGGTCTTAGAGTTTTGTGCCTAATGGAAGAGAACATGTTGAATCCATGGACTATCATCATCAATGTGCCCCTTGTGAAATACCCAACTTACATGAGGGGGTTCAACAATGTGAAAGGCATATCGAGAAGATGCAAGAGTATTACAGCTTGTTAGTAAGAAAATTGGATAAGTGGAGAAAAATTTGGGAGCAAGGCTATGAAGAAGAGTGACACTATTAGAATCAACAAATGCAAGAGATGAAAGCTCAATTGGAATCTATAAAGTTAAAGTAACAAAGCACTAACATTATAAGTGGCAACAATAGCATAAAAATTGAAGAGATGGAAGAGAATCTCAAGGAAATGTTGGAGAGAGTTGATCAAGTGGAACAAGAATGGAAAACTGCAAAAAAAGTGGCCCATTTTTACCCTCCACCTACCCATTTAGTGGGCTTGTTTGGGACAAAGCTGGAAAGAGTCACGAAAAAAGATATAGTTAAGTAGGTAGCTTGTTAAGAAAGGAACCAGTCAAAGGGTACCAAAGTGTCCAATATTAGTGGTACTAATGTGGCCCACCATGGGAATGCTCCTTCATAAAAATTTTGTTTGAATATCGTTATACATGTCGTTTAAAATGTAGTAGCAATAGTTCCCTTAAGATAGCATAAACCTCCTTTTTGATCAATTTTGGACAAGTATGGAGTGGTTCTATTTCTCATTTTGTATTATCATGTTGGATGGTTTGACCACAACTATTTTTTGTTTAATGTGTAACTTGTCATTTATTTATAATATTTTTAAAGTATTTAAGCATGATGGTATTGAATTTGATTCACTTATCCTCATTTTTAACAATATTTTGTTTTTGACCTAATCCTTTTCAAAATTAATAGCTTCTCACTAATTCCTAATGGCTTGATATCTCGTATTCTATTTATTTGAATTAAGATCTCACTTTTTTCTATATGTTTTAAGCTTTGTTTAGATCTTCTTATAACTAGTCAAAACTTTGGAACATTTCTAAACTTCAATACAGTGTAATTCCAAAATATATTAACAAAATTTTAAAAATAATTAATGAACACTTCCTCTTTATATAAAGAATATTAGTACATGAAAAAAATATTGAATTTACCAATGTCAACTTCATCTCACTCCCTCCTCATGTTATGTGGATTTTCTAAAAAAACAAACTACTTCATTTATCATCTATTTAAGAACCCATAATTTCGTTGTTTTCCAAAGAAAAAGGTTGAAATCAAGGTTTTTATACCTAATATAAGCTTGAAATTTTTGTTGGATATCGCACAAAGAGTCGCAATAGCTCTAAAGCCATGTTGAGAAGACAAACATAGAACATCTACAATGATCTCTTTGTGAGTGACTAGGGTGAAATCACAACAGATCAGCAAGCAGAGATATCACTCTATCTTTCTCCTAGTTTAGCCTACATTAATTCTAAAATAACTACCAAGGTAGTTAGAGGACTTACTGAATGATCAAACGATTGGACACGATATTGCTATACTATCCTCTCTCCAATCCTCTTTCTATTTCATGAGTTTCTCAACTCACACACAAAGAACAAGATCTTCCTCTAACCTATATAGTATTTATAACTAAATTAAACCAATAACTAACTAACTTGAGTTAGGAGAATCAAAACCAACACTAGACACTAATAATCAAATATAAGCATGAAAGGAGATAGTTTCTAGGGGAGGGAGAAGATAGATCTCTATTTTATAAATGAAAACAACAATACAAATAAAGTATACTTGACTTCTGTTATTGGCACCGCCCGTAACCACTATCTAAATTCCTCCTACCCAGGGCCACTCGGGACTTCTCGATCTCTAGTGTTCCACTCCACTCGAAGAAGAGAAAGACTAGGAAGTCTTAGGTCTCTTTCTTGAAATGTGGGAGATGGAAGATGTTGAGGATGGAATAAATCATGGAGATTATGGTCATAAAAACCTCAGGGAAATAGCTCTAACTGCTTGGGATCATATCATAATTATGATATCATAGGATTAGTGTATTGGGTTTCTTCCTTTAAGGTATTATTTATACCACTTCAAGGTGGTTGAGACCGTTTCCCACTAGAATTAGTAATTTAGGAAACTAATTTTCCCATAAAATCTATGTGGGAGCTCGTAATTTTCGTGAAATTATATATTTTTTACTCACTTGAGAGTGCATTCACACCTCTCCCTAAAGAAACTAGCGAGTACTCACACTCTCTATGAAGGAAACAAGCCAGTATATGCAAAGAAAACTCATTTGGCAGAGTTAGGAAAGGCATCAGTCATCCAAATTCATGTAGAGGGTGTATTAGGGCTAATAGAGTGCATATTTGTTAAAATGAGGTAACTAAAGATGCTATAACAAATGCCCCCTAATATGTGTTGTTAGAAGGGAAACTGATGACATAAATACATTATAACTTGGTGGAGGAAGTTTCTAAATGGGGCCAAGCGGAGTTCACCAAACATCAGATCAGGGAAGTACCTACAACAAAAGACAAGGTATGACATGACTCTCTTCCTGAGGTGGGCATACCCATGTTCAGGTGTGAATATGCATGGCCACCAAATCAAATACACTAGTATAGATCCATGAACCATATAAAGAAGCAGTGATCATGGCCATGACAAAATACAAAGTGGATCCATGTATGTATAAAAGTAGCAAGCATGGCCACAAAATACTTACACTATGGATCCATCTAAGATAGATCATATTAGCCATGAATAGATACATAATGTAGCTATGTCTCAATATACACCGGGAAGATGACTAGAGCAATGGAGTGGACAATTGATCCTCTTAAATATACCAATGCCATGGAGGTGAGTAGTACAGACTTATGCAACTTGAGCAATAACATAATGAGAGGATGTTACCAATGGCCCGAGGTCTTCAAATCCAAAAACCAATGAAGGTACGAGTCTACACCTTGTGAATACATGATCTAATGTTGAACATGGGAGATGCCATTTGATTACCAGTCATTGATGTATATCGTTAACAAATGCAAGACAACCCAATGATAATGATAATGGGCATCAAGGTACCTAATACATTCTAGCAAGTGATAATAGATGTGTTGAGGTCGAACACTTGTAGAATGTATCAATTAGGGGACATTGATGTATTTCCACTATCAATGGTGAGGGAACCTTCCACTGATGATTGCAATCCCCAAGGTACTATGAAGTATCTAAATCTCATTCCCAGAGAAAATGTGCCAACGTCGATGGGAAGAGACTCATTATAAGGAGGATAATAACGCATCCCCCGTCATCCAACATGAGTGAAAAAAAAGGATAATGATTTGGATGGACTCGAATGGTAAATTGTGGGGACATACAATCGAGTACATCTCTGGCATGTTCCAAATGGAATAACACATGGCAGAGACCCTCTAAGAAGCGATCAATAATGAAACTACTGACAAAGGCAAGGAATTCCACCAATGATGAAAATTGAACCCAAGGTATTGCATGAATCTCAATGTGTTAATAAAGGTATTTAAATTGAACACTGGGGAAATCACTCAGTCAACAACCATTGATGAATGTCTTCTATTGAGCACAAGGTAACCTATCAATGATGAAAATAGGCCCAGGGTGGTACTCTAGGTCAAACTCTCAAAGCAATGTGTTGGAGTCGATAAGAGTTGACCCAACAGTGAGAAGTCAATGGAGACCTTCCACGTTGACACGAGTAAACAACAAAGATATTGATGATACTGATACAACTTTGACAACCGGGAAGGTCGACATGGATAGTCAAGAGATAGCTGAGAAGTGGTTTACACGGGCTAAAAACATCCCTTGAACATAAGCATGACATAATGGTGACTTGGGAAGCATTTGACACAAAGTGGAACAATGATATAAGTTCGTGAAACATGATGCATCAACGAACTCTCCATAATGACTAGAAGAGTAACTAGCTAGAGGAGTAATACAACTCAAAAATTAAGGTTCGGCTTCCTAAGGCCATACTAAACCCAACTTTATGAGTGACTGACTCAAAAATTGGTGCTTTGTTCAAGGTCGACATGACTCAGGACAACTGCCAAAAAAAATAAGATCTTAATTCTTCCCCTCCTCTCTCTTTTTATAATATTTTTTTTTTGTCTTTTTCATATGATTAAAGTCTAAAACAGAATAAAAGAACGTTATGTTACAATGGAGGAAATGGGTGTCGCAAGCAATAAAACTAGTTCCAAGTGCAAGGAACATACCTATGCATTATGCAAGTAGGTTGTACAGGATATGGACACTCTTGGGTGTGTTTCCTCCAAGGATACTAGCAAAGGAAATTGGCTTAAGAGAATGCAGGCAATGAGAAACACAAGGCAAATTGAAACAAGCATTAGGATAAAAAACATGAGCAACAACATGCAATGCGGTCGATGCAACTCAAAACATAAAAAAACGTAGGAGCCCCATGGGTATAGGCTAGAAGCAGACCGAGAAGAAGTCATGTGGCTTCAAGGAAAATTCATGGCGGGACTAAGAGGGCTCCCGAGCCTATGAAAATAATTACCATGGGAACCGAACTACAATTAAAGTTCTAATTAGGGAACGCATGAAAGGTAGGATCTACCGCTCAATTTACGACACTTTTTAGACAACAAGAAGGTTTTATGTCACAACTTGGTGGGGTCAAACCTAAGAAGAAAACAAACCAGGAAACTATTAATGCATAATGCAAGGTGGTGAGGCTAACCTACATGTTAGTTTCACGATCTTTATCAATCAAAACATATTGATTATGACTAAAAAAACACTCATAAAGGCATGTTACTTTCATCACAACTAGAAGAAAAAAAAACCACAAGCTAGCAACGACGCTTGTTAAGCATTAGTCATGTAAAATATTAATGATAAAATATCAAATATACAACGTGTACTATACACAAGTGGGTAAAAAGTGATTAAATGGGTGAAAAAATGATTTTTTATCAAACCCTTGCTTGGAGCCCAAAATTGCCTATGAACGTGAAGCAGTTATTGCGGGAGATTCCACTGATAGAATCATGATTCTTCAGGACCAGGTAGTTCCTCACCTCAATCTCTTCAATTTCTTCCATTTATGTTAATTTTTATGTAAATTTTGGCTATGGGGCACCCTTTTCACAAGAGGGTGAGCACACTCACACCTATTCCACTCACAGGGTGCAAGTGGATGACCCTACTTTCACCCTGCAAGAGGAACATGTGTGAGTACTCACTCTTGTCCTCAAGGAAAGGAGCGAGTGACCCCCAAAAAGTGCAAAAATGACCTCTCACTTGCTCAGAAATGCTAGAAACTTTTATATGGATATTACTTTGAGAGAGAGGGAGTGTGATGAGGTGGACTCCTTGGTTGTTGATGATCCAAGGGTGCTAAATTCCCTCCAAGCTTGCATATTGCTCAATTTTTCTCGAATTCCTGACATGTGGGCTCAAAAAATGATCTGTAAATTGTCGTGGATATTCCATTGGAACAATTTCATAACAAAATATTCGATAAATAAAATTGAAATCTACATTATGAAGGTTAAATTCCTTTAGATTCCAGAATATTTAGTTATTGATTTCCTCCTTATGCATGAAATAGATAAAATGTGGAAAATAGAGAACATTAAAGTACAATCACACACCATCCACAAGATAACACAAATATTTGCTTTGGGAAACCCTTACGAGAGAAAAATACCAACTAGAAGGTGAGGTTGCTCTGCTCTCTTTTCTCTAGTATGGAAAAAATGCAAGTACAGAGGAGAAGGCACTCTCTATGGAGTTACCTAAGACCTATGGCCAGTTAGGCTACTACAAAACATTAACCCCCTTTGTTATGCTCTCTAATTTCCCACTCCCATATGTTCTGCTCTGCTATGGAAAAAAAATACAATAACATAGAATGGATCCCCTTCTCCTCGTAGCGGCTCGGTATTTAACATAGTCCAATAGCCATCTAGGGGTAGGTTTTTTACTTCCTCAACCCTCAATTGTGGTAGTATTTTGAAACTTCTAGAATATTCTTGAAATTACTCACATGGCTAGACCCATATGCATGAGTAATGGGGGCTAACATGGCATCCTCTTGTACCATGGTGGTCAACACAATAGGTCAACTTGCGGGAGGAATAAATTTTTTCAGACGAACTCTAATTGACGCACGGTCTGCATTGTTGGAAATTTCTTAGAGTCTAGACCATCGTCGGGGTTGTACATAATTTCTAGACACCAAAACCCCAAAAAACTTCGTTTAGTACCTCAAAATAGCTCTGGAAGGTTCTAGACCCCAATTTTCCAAAATGGGAACTACCACTAAAATGACCTTGCAAGTTGATTCCTCCAATTTTTTCCACTCTAAAAGCATCGAGATAGATGAAACATAATATAATGATATAATACAAATAAAAAACAATAGTTGCAACTACTGATAGGGTATTAGGACCTTGATCGAGCATATTTCATGATAGATGATGAGCCTCTAAAAAGAGAAGTTGAATATATATACTTCATCATAGGCCTATCCTAGCATGGTGCATTGGTCGACCTGAAAGGATCAAGTGGTCAGGGTGGAGACAATTTGACTATCCAAGAGTATATAAATTCCTATTGCTCTGAGAGAACTCAAAAAATGATTTTTCAAGTTCCCATCAACAAAAGTGAGAGTTTAATCCTTAATATCATTTTACTTACGATGTCTTGGATGGTCGGATATGCAGTACAACACTTGGCCTCATGCCCACAACTATACTACAAGGTAGAGTATCTGTAACCCACGGTATTTGATTGGTGTACAGGGATTCTGAACAACATGGAGGCCCACCTTATAGAGTGCAATATGGGACAACAAAATAACTTTGGTTATGGTAGTATATTATGCACGTTCTTCTTGGAGCAAGTTATAGATATGTGTTTGTGCATTTCGCTCCCCCCTCCCGGGATACAAGAACCCAGGATGGTCCAATGGGTGGATCTCATGCACAGACTCAGGGGTGGAGAAGCTTGGACGATGACTTATTTTCTTGGTGGTTGTTGTGGATAAATTCGTAAATGCGGACATGAACAAATTTCCCTAGTTCGAGAACCCGAAACTAGAACAAAACAAGACATAACACACCCCTTTCCTTAGATTCAAATGAAATGCAAAAGGATAGAAAACTCATACCTTTTTAACTGATGTTTGTCCTTATTGATTAGCTCTAAGATTGATCCAGTGATTTTAGAAACATAGGCTTGTGAAAAGGATCAAACAAAACCAGTGAAAGTAACAAACATACATATGTTTCAATGAATCTATGTAAATAGCCAAGGAGAAATACAAACAAAAACCATTGACAACCTTTATTAGGAAAGGAAAATGTATAATTGTATTAATAAATAAAGATGCAGTTTACAACCAAGCCTTGGCATTGAAAAAATCCTTCCAACAGTTCAATGTTCCAGCACCCAAGTGGCCTCCATTAATTCCATCTCCATCTCTTGAACACTTTAGCCCAAATATATTAGGACCAAAATGAGGTTCACAAACTCTCATTTACAAACCAGGAGATATTCTCAATTCATCATTATTTTATTACTCATCACTCATCAGCCTTTCCCTTTAGAAGATGCCTCCATTTATAGATTGGAGAGGAAGCCATGAGGAGGTTAGGATGAGAGGTTAGGATCTCACTGAATCAGGAGAGACGAGTGAGATCCAAATAGATCGGCAAACAACTCATCATCAAAGTTTCTCTTCTAGAAGCTTCGAGAATATCTTCTATTTTCCCACGTACAAAGGTTGTTGCACCCTTAAACTTAAGAAAAAGGCACATTGTCGCACCTTCCATTGATGCAGCATGCGACAAGTGAAGTTGTCACACCTTGCTAGAAAGCAACAAGCAACAACCTTGTAATTTAGGGATTTTTTAGAGTTGATCTTTCCCAAGAAGACTTTATCTCAGTTTTCTTTCAAAGTTCTATGCTTTAGATGTTAGAGAATAGGCAGTATCACTTGTTGTGACAAAATTTTGTATAACAACAGTCTCACTAGATCATCGTCATCGATGACTACTCATATGTCGGTCCAAAATTTCATAAGGATCTAGAGTTAGCACTCCCCGAGATGTTGCTTGGGCAACATCAGTTAGTACCAATGTTTTTTAAATTTTCAAATTATTTGAAATTTTAGGATTTTAAAATGTTGTGATTAAATAAGAGGCATAATTTTTTCATATGGAGCACAATTAAAAAAATATTATGGTGACACAAATATTGGATCAGTGTGTTATGAAGGCTATATGTGACATAGGAATAGGGGTAGAGACGAAGACTAGCCCAGGGGAGAGGTTGAGAGGGTTCTACAGTTTGTATAGAGGAACTTGGAGAGAATGACTCGGTGGCTTCCCATGGCACAAACCGAGGACCTTCCCAAGTGCACTCATTTCCATGTTTCGATGAGTGGTGAATGCCATAGTTTTCTACCATGTGACCCATGTCGGGATAGGGACAGGGTCGGAGGCCTAGATATTATTTTCATGATTATCCTTATATGTATTACCAAGGGCTAGGATGCCCAATTTTGTAAATTATGCTCCACATTTTTGTACTTGATGAAATATTAATATTTACGAAATTTTGCGGCCTTACTTATATTTGTAGTGTGATTTACTTACTTGCCATGAAATATGTACATGCATGTTTTGGTTTGATTAATGCGACAAATGTCAATCTAACACACAATTAGCTAATGCATCAGATAAATGATTAAAAATTATTGAAATTTGTACATTGGTAATAAACTCAAAAGATTGTTCAAGAAGTTGCACCCATAAACACTTTTGAAGAAGTGTAGGATCGCGGACTCTGTACATGCCATTTAATTGTGACACTACTAGTTGTGAATCCAAGTGAACTACTAGATGTTGAATTCTATGCAAAATGGTTTTCGTTAGTAGTTCAATTATTGTATTATACTCTGCCATGTTATTGGTTGTTGGACCAAGGCAAGCACGTCATGAAGACACAAGTTGGCGTGTGGAAGAATAAATCACCCAAGCCACAGAAGCAAGGTTCCAGGTGTGGCAAATAGCACCATCTGTGAATCCCACAAACACAAGTGATTTTGATGGCATCTTCCAACCAAGCACAAAGCATGATAAGCAAAGATTGAAAAGCTTAAACACTTAACTAACTAGCACTAGCCTATTAATATACTACAATTACAAGAGGAGATTCTCAAGCATTGTTTCCTAAGCATAGTAACTCTTTAGATAGAGGCCATTGCAAGGCTCAAGAATTACATTCCCTTCATAATCAACCAACTCATAAGCTCCTTTCTTTAGGACATGACTCACCATGTAAGGACCGTACCACATGGGGTTGAACTTGCCTGCCCCCAAAGCATCCTTATCCTGATCGTAGACCAGGACCAAGTCTCCTTCGGAGAAAACTCAAGGGAAGATAGATTTTTCATACCAAGCCTTGACATGTGTCTTATGTGATTTATCACCATGGCCACATATTTTCGTTTCTCATCGAGGTTTTCCAAGTGTACTAAGTGCCCCTCAAGGGAAATGGTGTCAAGCAAGAGCTCTACATCTAATTTCAATGAAGGGATTTTACATTCAATAGGAAGGACTACTTCCACCCCATGAATGAGTTGGAAAGGAGTAAACCCCATGGAGATCTTGACGAAGGTTTGGTAGGCCCATAGGGTCAGTAAAAGCATCAAGTGTCAATTGTTCTTACTCACATTAACAATCTATCGTAAAATGGTATTTAAGGACTTATTTACTGCCTCAACCTGACCATTATCCTGCAGATAATATGGTGATGAGTGTTCCTGGTAGAACCCCAACTTGGCCACTAGCTCAGACATCATCTTGTTCTGAAAGTGACTACCATTATTAGTGACAATCTCCCTAGGTACGCCAAATCTTGTTATAACTTGATTGAATATGAAAAGCACACCCATCTCACCATTGTTGGAAAACATTGGCATGGCCTCAACCCACTTGGTAAAGTGTCGATAGCCACAATGATATACGTATTCCCCCTGGCTGAAGTCAGGTAACAGGTCATAAAATTGATGCCCTATTTTTGAAAGGGCTAGAAGCGATGACGAGAAAGAGAGGAGTAGAATGTACATGCATTTTCCTCATAAACACTTGGCATTGATGGCACTTCTTGACCACCTCAACACAGTATTTTAAAACTGAAGGCTAGAAGTACCCAACATGTAATATATTTTGGGTTGTAGCCAACCCTAATAGGTGACCACCACATTCTCCACTATGGAAATAATTTAAAACCTTCTCTGCTTCCTCATGAATTAAACAACATCACAAGATAGAATCCACCCCTCAGCAATACAAAGTGTCATTAATGATGAGGTAGTTTTAACATGATGACACACATGACATTATTCATCTTGTGAGAAGCTAAGAGGAAACTGTTGAGTCTTGAGATACACAAGTATATTCCCATACCAAGGGTCACTTGAGGAAATGAGGAAAATATTCTCGTCCAGGAACGAGTAAGCTTCGAGCTTATCCCCACCCTCCTTCAGCAACTCCAACATCAACTCAGCAAAAACTAACATTTGTTGGACTTGGTCGAAGAAAAAACAAGATTGAACTCTTAGAGGAACACGATTCATTTGTTGTACTTTCCCTCTAGGACTCACCGGGTCAAGACAAACTGGGAGGGATTCATCTCCACGATGATCATTTTTTCCTAAGCAAAATGTAATGTCAAATTCGTTGATAGGAATGAACTGCTTATAAGGCTAGTTTTTCAACATGCGATAACCCAAGCTCAGTTCCGGCAAGGCTTCTTCTAAGGTAATACACCATGTGTTCTTGGTGTATATCGTATTCTTTTACTATAACCATCTCAATGGTTAATTCTAACGTTGTGAGGTATAATAAGAAATATTTGACATAATTCAGAGGACTAAGTAGGGGCAGACATAAGAGCCTTATTTAAGGCGTGGAAAGATATTTGAGCGAAATCATCCCAAATGAAAGGGTCCCCCTTCATTAACAAGCACATATAGCCCTTGGTGACCTCAGTGTCATTAGTGATGAAGTGACATAAAAAGCTAGTCTTTCCTTGGAGGCTCTACAACTGACACAATGTATGCGGGGGAGGCAACTGAACTATCACCTCCACCTTCAATCGATCAACCATGATCCCTTTAGTAGATATAATGAAGCCTAACAATCTACCAAAGACGACACATAAGACACCTTTATGGGGATTTAAATGGATCCTATAGTGATGGAATCTATCAAACATGGCGTGAATATGAGCAAGATGATCTGACCTCCCGCGAGAGCAAGCATCCAAGTCACCGAGGTATGCTTCAATGATATGCTTGTCATGGAATGTGTATGACATGGCCCACTGGAACGTGGCTTTATCATTTTGAAGGCCAAATAGCATCTTACGATAAGCAAATGTACCCCAAGGACAAAAAAATGTAGGCTTGTGTTGATCCTCGTGTTTGATCTAGATCTGATTGTATCCAAAGAAACCATCCATAAACAAGAAAATCTTTCTCTTGGGGCACTCATCAATGATTTGATCGATAAAAGGAGTTGAATAGTTATCTTTAGGATAAGCTTTGTTCAAATCCCAAAAATCCATGCAAACATGTATCGTTCCATGCTTCTTATCAATGGGTATTAGGTTGGACACTCATTCAGTCAAGGGAATTAGGTAGATGAATCCAACTTTAAGGAGCTTCTCCACCTCTGCCTTAATCGCAATCGCTTTCTATGGATTGACAAGTCATAGATTTAAAGTATGATGTCTGAAAGTAGAAACCCAGGTAGTGGGAATCTGAGTGATTGACGAGGTCTCGCATGCAGAAGAAGAATCAATGTAAGAAATGGGTGTTGAGATGTTGGAAGATCCCATAAGCGAAGGATACACCCCACATCCTATGATATTGTAGGTTTGTGAAGAATTATGAATCAAAGGGACATTGGGTCCCGATGAAGCGATTGGGTCGACGTGACAAATAGACAATTGGTCGACGGTAATTATATTCCCATCGTGTGGAAAGAAAATAACTCTAAATATCGATGAGACAACAACTATCATGGAATAAGTCTAGCTCTATCCTAAAAGGAAGTTGTAGTCAAGCGGAGCATCAACCACTTCCACTTCTATGCAAACAATCCCCCCCCTAATTCAATTGGGAACTCGGGGATGATACAATGAAGCCTTAACAAGTGCCCATCGAAGGCTTTCAACATGGTGGGGGAAGGGGCAATATCCTGCAAGCCAAGGGCTCGCCAACAAGAGAAGGAAATGACACAAGTGGATGCACCTTCATCTACAACCGTCCTAAAGATGTTGGTACTATGGTACAACACTTGTATTTGGAGAGCGGTTGTTGATCTTTAAGATTGTTCAGAGTCTTGAAGATAACATTACGAGGATAAATCCTCCTACATTTTTAGAGAGGTGGTACTCATGTTTAATGTGATATAACTAATACAAAGAATGCTTAAGAGAGGACCAGACTTTTTTCATAAATAAATATTCACAAATAGAGAATTCCTGAGAAAGGACCATGCTTGTTCAGAAATTGATATTCATAAAAAAACACATTATACAAGACTGTAAATGAATAAAACAAGAAATCTCAGAGGACATCATTTCCATCACAGCATGAAGTAAAGTAAAACATATAATTTAGCAGGATAAGAATAAAGGACCACATATGCAGAGAACTTAACATGATCTTTCAATTAAAAATAAAAGATATTTGATAGACACATTCTTGAAATATCATGCTTAAAACTCAAAGTCTGAGAAATCAATAGACATGTGCCCCGAGTAGTTCTCTGGGAACCTCAAAAAATCTACAAATTTCTTTAAAGAGTTTATAATATTCGGAAATTGAAATGCATTCGTCCTAGCATAATAGGATGGGGCTCCTGTGGACCACAATGTAAATAAAAATGACTTGGAAGAAAAGAGAAAAATACAATTAGGAATCGACCTTTGGTATTCAGAGACTATGAAATAGAAAAGGTTGGGTGACTGCTAACTGGGAGGAAAGAAAACAAAATCTTAACAAGACGGTTACTCCACTCACTATGATGGAAAATCTCTCTCTTAAATTTTCTTTTTGAGGCTTATTTTTATATATTTCTAGTTTGGAGGTGCTTTATCAATCATAATTGCTTCTTGGGAATTTGGATCAGTTATTTTAACCAAATCATTTTTTAACCATTGTTCAATGTACTCCCACATGGGAGCAACCGGTAACTCATGCTTGATCTTGGTTTCAAAGAGCTCATCTTCGACATATTTTAACTCAAAACCTAACTAATGAATTGTATCGGCTTGGTCTTCATTTTTTTTACATAATGAATTAACCATTTCTCAACTTCCTCTTGGGAGAATTTTGTTAGGTTATCAAATTCATTAGCCCATGAAGTTTTAAGAGTCTCTAATTGTTCTTGTAATTGATCCTTTGTAAGTAATATAGAGTCCATTATCAAATGTGGACCATCCAATTCTTTTATTAAATCAACAAGCTTGAGAAATAAATCACTTATCTTTTAATTTATAGTGTCACACTCAATAATCATATCCTGTAAACATTTTATTCGCTTTAGCCAACATGCATTTACTTGTTTAAGTCGAAATTTTGAGAGAATTTGTTGTTCCCTCCAGTGGACATAGTTCATATTTGACATTTTGGCAATAAAGGTACTAATAACTTCTTTGAAAAAAAATTCATCATTATCTAATCCTTTTGGATTTATTCTTTGAGATTTGAAATCCTTGTTGACATATTAGTTGAACTAGTTGTCAGTTCCCAAATATCAAGGATTAAAGTGACTCTCTTTTTAATATTATCTCCAACATGTCTTCTAATAGTTGTCGGTAAACTTGAAGCTCCCTTTAATCTTGAGCTTGATTTTGATATATCCTCTAAAGCATTAAGTGGTCTAATAACATAAATTGGTTTGACAAGAAATGGCTTGGGAAGTAGAGCATATTCCAACTCTTTTATTCTTTTCTTCAAAACCAAATTCTCCTTTTCTTGTTCGTCAATAGAGTATTTTAGGGCATCCCTTGTGGCCTGGTGAAATTCAAAAACCTTAGAAGGTTTTACTTCTTCAATATCTATTTCCGAGTTCCATTTCTCAACAACCTTTTTTATTTGTCGGATTAACCTTCTCAATTTGTAATTTCTTTGAATTTTTGTTAAAGGAAATATGGTGTGGAGTGACTAATTCTTCTTCAAAAACTAATGGCTCTTCACAAACCAATTCTTCTGCCACTATTATGCTTTCAATCAATCGTTTTTCATCCCAATCGAGCTCTCTAATCATAGCATCAACTTCCATATCTTGTGAATTAACTTTATGGTCTTGAACCTCTTTGATTTTCTTTTTCAACAAATTCGCTTTTTCTCTTCCAACTTCCATAAACGGTGTGTGATTTTTCCATAGTCTTTTTTAGGGGTTCTTTATCTCTTCCATTACCAAAATTTCCAGCAAGAGACTTTCTATGTTCTACATTGCTTCCATGAGATTTACTTCAAGTTGTTGAGGAGACTTTTTTGGAAATGTGGGGTGCGCTTGGGTTACCACTTGTCGTTGTTCACCCTCTTTGCTTGTATTGGTTGTTTGTGCTAACTAGGGTATCAATATCATCATGGTGTTTTTCGAGGGAACTTTCTCGAGGGTTTTGGTTATCCCCTCCTCCTTCATCCAATTGTGTTGACTTAATAAAAGATGAACCATAACCGACGATGAACATGTGAGTCGTGAACAAACCATTAGGGTCAAAGCCTTGCACTTCATGAACTTCTCTCATTTTGAAATGATCAAAATAAATAGCAAATCAATCCAAGTGAGAGATGTTCTTGATAGTAATTTCTCCAACTTTCAAAGGTGAAGGAATGAACTATTTTTTCCATTTCTCATTGAAAAAGTGTGCATGGGATCTATAGTGTCTGCATACTTCAACCATAAATAATTTATCAGAAACATAATATGTGAGTAAAAAGGGTTTTCCTTGAAACCCATACAATGTGATGTTTCTAAACTCATCTCATACTTCGAAAACTCCCTTTCCAACAAGGAATATTGTGGCTTCTTTTAACATTATTGGTGTGGAAGAACCATGAATCATCCTTTTGAATGTGGATAGGAATGCAGCATGTACTTGATAAAAAATATAGGCAGTCTTATGTCTCCAGAGTGACAGATACCATGATTGTACCGGATCCTTGTTATAATTCATGTTCCTTGACCATGGAAAATCCTCAAATACATGGCAATAAACTATAGCATAAACCAAATAAGAATTCATGTAGAAATTCTTTGTTTTATGGAAATTGGGAAATTGAAAGAAACATCATTTGAGATAGTACGAGCCCAATCAAATATTACATCTTCATGAACAAAACAATGTAGGACATACAGAATGTATTTCGGGATAGTAGTTGTAGAATCTTGCCCAACAATCCTGGAAAACAACCATGTGAATTCCTTGTAGGGGTACTTACGTGAGCATACCTCAATTTGAGAAGAGCTTCCAAAATCATTTGTCGGTTCTATAAGAAAGTTCTCTGAAAGGTTTGCTCCTCCATTATTGGCCTCCAGGAAGGCACATCTTCAAAGCCTTTAAAAGTCTTGTTGGGTGTTGGGTGTTGGGTGTTGGGTGTCTAAGCAACTCATCTAAAGAATGATATTGGAGAGGTGTTCTCATTATCAAAAACATATACAAAGTATAGCACATTCTCATTCAAGTCATAATTAGATATACAAAAATTTACATGGTTGGCTTATTAGGTGCATCATATCCTAATTAACATAATAATAATGAAAATATTTATAAAGAAATATGATACACCAAAATTTATGATGATTGGACTTTTAAAATTAAGTTTATATATATGTGTGTATGTGGGGATGGTTATTCATGAAAATATTTATAAAAATATATGATATACCAAAATTTATGATAATGGGACTTTTAAAATTAAGTTTAAATGTATATATATATATGTGTGGGGATGGTTGTTATGGAACTAAGAATATGTGATAAAGAAAAAAATATTTTAACTAATACTATTATCACGTGTAAATACAAAATGGATATTTGTTCCAATAACTCCATATACATTATGATAAGAGTGCAAGTGCCAAGTACATATACTCAACTTTGAGTTCAATCATACATTATAATAAGAGTGCAAGGGCCAGTACATATGGTCAACTTTGAGTTCAATCATAGTGCATTGTGAAGAACACGGTGGGTTCTCACATTACGTTGGTCTTGGTCTTTTGTGAAGAACACGGTGGGTTCTGCCATTATGTTGGTCTTTCATGGTAAAAAATATAGTTCCTTTTCAATGAAGCCACATTTAATTGTCAATATGATACTAGGTATGACAAAGAACTCTATATCAAAAGGGACTTATCAATATGGTTGAGATGTATATAGTTTTCAATATAAGTATTGAATAAGAAAACCATTACATTGGATAATGAAAATCATATATTCTCAATGAAAAGTAAATGTAAATTAAGAAAGAAATTTTTTATGATAAAAGTATAATATAACATTTATGCATAAAAATCAATGACATTATTTTGAAAACCTATGACAAATAATTATGGATTTTTTTGGGACAAAATTTATTGTATAATTGAAAGCATGTTTTTAGTCAAAAACTATTTAAACTCTTATATCTGTTTAGATTAAAAAGGTACATCCAATATCAAATAATGTATCTTGAACCATTCTCCCAATATAACAATGCAAAATACATCATTCATTAAGAGATTCCTTATTGGTGAGTTGAAATGGATGAGAGCTAGGGTTTATTGATGCACCTGCAATCCTAGGGTTTCTGTAATTCGTGATCCCTCTCTTTCCTTGTTCAAGCCTCTCTCCTAAAGCATGATTGATCTGATATCGATGGCTTCTACTGAGGGGGAGCAAGCCCCCTCATATTGCAATTTGGCAACAGTAGATATAGTTGGATCCTCAAGCAAGCGGCTGCCATTTGATATGTCGTCGCACCTAAAAGAACATATCTATCATGATGAACTCAGCAAGGAAAAGGGATGGAGGTGGAAGCAAATTTCTCCCATCCAAAAGTGGCTCAAGCATGGGAACTTGGAAAATGCATTCCTCAAGCTTTTGCAGCCCCCAGGTATGTGGTTAGTTCAATAAGAGTTGGAGCTCAAACTCAATACATGAGGGATCATGCCCTTATTGGAAAATTTATAGGACTATGGCCCTCTGACCGAGACCTTATCAAGTGGATCAATACGTGGTGGAAACCCAAAGGGCATTTTGAACTTCGGCTAGGATCCAAAGGTTTTTTTACTATCATTTTCCATAACCTAGAAGAAAAGGATAGGATATTTGAAAATGGGCCCTATTTCTACAATTCAATAGGATTATACCTCAGGTTTTGGATGGAACGTTTTCGCCCGAAGAAAGAAGACTTCACCTATGTCCATGTCTTGATCAGATTGTATTCCCTTCCTTGAGAATTCTGGCTTGGAAAAATCATAGAAGGGATAGGAAACACTCTGGGCATCTATATTAAGTTGGTCGAGGCTACTAGACAGTGGCACTATACCTCCTATGTGTGCATTTGTGTGTATATGAATGTGTATATGAATATTTCCAAGCCCTTGCCAAGAACTATAAATATGGAATACCAAGATGTTGAGTGGGCACAAACAATTGATTATGAACACATTCCTTTATGTTGCCGCAAATGTCATGAGCATGACCATATTTTTAGAGATTTCCCTCTCAACACTCCTCTTGGTCATGTTGCTCCCACTTCAGACAAATCCAAAGACAACTTTATTCCATTTCAAGGGAAGAGGCGTCAAAACCAGAAGAAATCCCCCCATATTTCATCAACAACACCCTCTACTAGCAATTATTTTTATATTCTCAATCAGTTGCCAGAAGAGGGTCCCTTGAATGAAGTCCATCCTAGTACAAACAGGGGTAACGCTAAGGCCAAAGCTAAAGAAACCACAGAGCCTGTCCTCGAACAAATCATCCCTACCCATTTTAAAGATCCACTGGCAAAGGATCATGCTTCGGAGGAGGGAGGACAAATGGAAATGGAATGGGATGAAAAGGAGTTGGTTGAGATAGACTTGGTGCGACTAGAGGAGGCTTATCACAAGCAAGAATTGCAATCGATACCCCCAGAACAACTAAGAAAGTTTCACAAGGTCTTATTAAATTCCACTGCTGGGGTGACTTCCAGATCTAGAAGCGGGCTAGGCATTCACCCGGATTTGCATAAGGATCCACATAAACTAGCAAAAGAAGGTGGAAAAAGAGGAATAAAATCAACACAAAAGCTAATTCAAGAGATCGAAAGCTACATGGTTAATTCGGGTCAAATTCATAAGCTTATTGATAGCTTCTTTCTCACTCCCAACCCTCAATCCTCATGAAGATTATTTTGTGGAACATCAGAGGACTCAACAAAAGGACCAAGCAGTGGATCCTTCGCAATAGTATCATGATTGAAAATCTATATGTACTGCTATTACAAGAGACAAAATGTGCAGAAACGGTAGCTAAGAATCTTCTCTCTAAATGTTGGAAGCATAGTAGCTTTATTTTTAATGACTTTAGAGGGGCAACATGTGGCATGACTATCTTATGGAACTTAGCCACTGTTATTTTGGAAGATTTCTACTCCACCAAATGGACATTATAAACTTCCTATAGATCCATTGGCACATATAGGGCAGGGGTGATAACCAATGCTTATAGGTCGCGGGACCTTCAAGAGAAAAGGATCTTATTAGATAGCCTCACTCACTTGGGTGATCTTGTACTTGGAGACAAATGATGGATTTTAGGGGGGGATTTAACCTCATCACATCTCCGGAGGAAAAGCGCGGGGGTCTCAAGCACTTAGACAGCGAGAGTGAATCCTTCAAGGACATAATAGCATCTCTTCATTTGATAGATATGCACTTCATGGAGGGCATATTCACATGGTCAAACAAAATATCTGGATCTCATCAAATAGCCTACAAATTAGATTGCTTCCTAATCTTCGAGTCGCTTATGTTAGATGGCCTCATTATGGAGGCTAGAATTCTACCAACCTCTGGGTCCGAACACTGGCCCATTCAACTCTAGATAGACAATGTTGGTTATCCCTGAAGCAAGCCTTTTAGGTTTGAAAATTTATGGTTATCACGCCCAGACTTTCAAGAGAATGCTCCCACCTGGTGGAAAAATGCAGCAGTCTCTCGTGGTACCCTGATGTACAAGTTTCAACAAAAGTTAAAAAATTTCAAACAACATTTAAAAGTTTGGAATAAAACAATTTTTGGGAACATTTTTTAGGCACAATGGGATCTAGAGCAGCGAATGAAAGAAGTTAAAAAAAAATGCATCTTACAAGGTAGTTCTGAGCAACTCCAAGATGAAGAGAGTTTACTCAAGAAACATCTGGATGAGAGGTATGCACATGAAGAAACACTTTGGCGTCAAAAATCCAGGGTGCAACGACTCAAGGAGGCAGAGAAAAACTAAAAAAAAAATCATCGTTCAATGACTTATCAACGCCATATTAATCGAATCACCTAGTTGGAGAATGATCAAGGACAACCCATCATGAATCATGAGGGTATGGAACAAGAACTTATCAATTATTATAAGGACTTACTCACTGAGCCCTATCCGAATAGATCAACAGACATAGCCAAGATCACTTGACACATTCCCTCCATCATCAGTGAGGATCAAAATGTGACTCTCCTTAGGTCGATCACAATAGAGGAAGTGGATCATGTGATAAAGAAAATGTTGGTAGGGAAAGCTCATGACCCTCACAAATTTACCAAAAACTTCTTTCACCATTGTTGGCCAATGGTTCAAGAAGAGGTATGGCAGTTAGTCGAGGACTCGTGATGCTCTCTAGAAGTTCTACCAGCCCTCAACGCCACTTTCCTTACTTTAATTCTTAAAGAAGAATGAGTCTCATGTCCTAAACATTTCAGACCCATTGCTCTATGCAACATCATTTACAATATCATCACCAAGGTAATATTGTTGGAAAAACTAAGACAACTGAGAGGGGGGGGGGGTGAATCAGTTGTTTATAAGCTTAAACAATTTTATACCTTTTTAAACATTATTAATCTTCCTTCAAGTGATCATCAACAATATACAGCATATTGACAATAAATGTAAAGACCATCAGTCACACATAAAGTACACACAGAGACAGATTTTCACGAGGAAACCCATAAAGGGAGAAAACCTCTTCTTCTTCTTCTTCGAAATGATAGGCAGTCTTTTGCAATTCTGTACATCATTTACAATTGAGCACCAACTCAATGTGAGGCTGCTACCTATGTTTTACAAGCTGCAACTTGTTCAAGAGCTCCAACTCTCTCGTTTCTCTAGCACCCACTAGAAGGAAGCACCAACTCCCTGAGTATTCCAGCACCAACTGGATGGAAGCACCAACTTTCTAAATGTTCCAGCACCAACTGGATGGAAGCACCAACTTCCAGTTACACAGGCTCCAACCTGCATA
>SNQJ01S0038407.1:54087-98227 GCA_010110895.2 Picea sitchensis | reverse complement strand
ATATGAAACAAGGGTTCAAATTGGGAGATATTTTATGCCATTGTATAGACTCTTTTTGCAAAAATAAAGTGGAGTTTCCTTTCATTCGCAATACCAGAATTGTTCATCTTTCATTTTCTGTACTTTAATTTCAGTTTATTTTAGTTCATAAAGACTGTTATCTCTTTGTTGAACTCATAGGCTTGAAATTAAAGGATTCCTTGTTGTCTTGTATTAGGCCCTACTTTCTCTTGTATTTGCAAATCAAGAATAATATTCTCCATCCTCTCTTTCAATCATTTGATCTGGTTATTGTTTACTGAAAGCATTGCATCTTTAGATGTGCGATGAGTTGTTTCTTATACAAATCATTGAAGACCTCGTTGTCCCAAACACATAAAAACCATTATTTCTAAGTTACCAAGCATCCTTAGCTTACAACCCTAAGGATTTTCTTGGAGTGATAACAACTCATATATGTATATTGTATTGTAAACAATGTAACACAATGTATGAATATAATATATGCTGGTTTTCCCGGTTTGGGTTTCCAGGTGAAAAATCTTTGTGTAATGTTTGTATTTTCCATTATATCTTTTCTGTTCTTTTATGAATATCAGTTTGTAGTAGATATTGTGCAAGGTTAGAATTTACACTCTTGACATCAGAAAGAAGTCCCATACTCTTTGTGAAGACTCTTCTATGATTACCTCTGTTTGGAAAATGTTTTTTGATGGAGCCTCTTCTAGAGAAAGTGTTGGCACCGAAGTAGTTCTTGTTTCCCCTACTTATGAAACCATATCCCTGTCATACAAACTGGAGTTTGAAAGTACTAACAATGTGACAGAGTATGAGGCTCTTTTTTTGGGTTTGAAGGCTGCGAGGGATATGGGAATTAAAGGGATAAGAGTGTTTGGTGATGTTGATTTGATTGTCCAACAGATCAAAAATATTTATCATACCAAACACCCTCGGTTCAGAAGCTACATAAATGAAGTATGGGACCTCATTGACACTTTCTTCCTATCTTTTAACATTTCATTTATTCCCAGAGAAGAAAATTTCATGGCCGATTCTCTGGTTGTTTCAACGAGCAATTTCAGAGTCCCTCTACTACCCAAGCTCAAGTATGATGTAGAAGTGAAATATAGACCCTTTATACCTGAAAACATCAAGAATTGGAAAGTGTTTGAATATGATCTTGAAATCAAAAGGTTCCTTGAGACTGTTGATGAGTTTTCTTTATTACACATTGATAAAGATCCTGATTCTGAAACAGATCCTCATGCTAATGTTTTTCTGAAGAAAATTGTTGATCATCATATTGTTAAGTTGTCAAGAAATCACATCCCAAAGGGACTAGTCCCATTGGAAAGACTATTTGACAAAAATGATGTGGCAGTAAAGGGTAAAATCTCAAGTGAGGATGCTTATGTAGCCGATTGNAGACTGTTGATGAGTTTTCTTTATTACACATTGATAAAGATCCTGATTCTGAAACAGATCCTCATGCTAATGTTTTTCTAAAGAAAATTGTTGATCATCATATTGTTAAGTTGTCAAGAAATCACATCCCAAAGGGACTAGTCCCATTGGAAAGACTATTTGACAAAAATGATGTGGCAGTAAAGGGTAAAATCTCAAGTGAGGATGCTTATGTAGCCGATTGCAATATTGGCACAAAGGAGAATCCCAAATTTGTCAAGTTGTCAAGCAGTTTTTCAAAGGAACAGAGGGACGAGTATGCTGAGCTGTTAAGGGAATTTGCTGATGTGTTTGCCTAGAACTATGAAGACCTCATAACATATGACAAGAGCATCATTAAGCATAATATCCTGCTGAAGGAAGAAGCCAAACCATTCAGGTATAAATTAATAAAGATAAATCCTATGTTGCTTCCTGTTATGGAAAAAGAGGTAAAGAAGTTGTTGGATGCCCAAATAATTGTCCCTTTGAGATATTATGAATGGGTAGCCAAACTAGTCCCAATGATAAAGAAGAGTGGATAAATTAGACTTTGTGTCATTTTCAGAAATTTGAATGGGAGCTCTAAGAAGGACAACTACCCCTTGCTAAAGATGGAACACATACTGCAAAGGGTAACTGGTTCATCCATGATTTCCATGATTGATGGCTTCTCTGGCTACAATCAAATCTCTATATTACCTGAGGACAAAGAAAATACCACCTTCACCACTCCTTGGGGTACGTTCATGTATGCCAAAATGCCCTTTGGATTAATGAATCTAGGAGCAACCTTTCAGAGAGCCATGGACATAGCCTTCATCGGGGAGAAAGATAAATTCGTAGTCATCTACCTGGATGACATAAAAGTCTTTTCCAGATATGATAAAGAGCATTGTTGTCATCTAAGGAAAGTCTTCTTGAAATGCAGAAGGTATGGTCTTTCCCTAACTCCTAAGAAATATTTATTTTCCATGAAGAAGGGAAAATTATTGGGACATATAGTATGAACTGAAGGGGTTAGGATTGATTTGAGTAGAGTGGAAGCTATTCAAATCTTTCCTCTTCCCAGATCCAAGAAGGAAGTTCAGTCTTTCCTAGGCAAAATCAATTTTCTGAGAAGGTTTTTTTCAAATATTTCCAAATTGGTGAAACATATCACAACCATGCTCAGGAAGGGGAACAAAGTGATATGGACTGCTAAGTCCAGAGAATCATTCAACCAAATAAAGAAGGCACTGAATGAAGCACCTATGCTTATCAGTTCCGATTATTCCAAGGATTTTTTTATTTTCTCTTTTGCTTCATTCGATACAATGGAATTTGTTTTACTATAGAAGAATGTTGAAGGGAAGGATCGACCTATTTCATTTTTCAGCAGGGCATTAAGAGATGCAGAGGTAAAATATGACATTATGGAGAAGTAGGCCTATGCCCTGGTGAAATATCTCAAATATTTCAGAGTCTATTTCATGCATTCGAAGATCATTGCATATGTTCCTTAAGATTTTGTAAAGGAAATCCTCATCCAGCCCGACATAGATGGGAAAAGGAGCAAATGGATTGCCAAAATCCTCAAATTTGACCTAGAAATAAAACCCACCAAATTAGTTAAAGGACAAGTTTTAGCCAATTTGTTGGCTAAATCTAATTGTAAATATCTAGGGGTTAAATCCATCAACACTTTCTCAAAGAGTCAGCCAGCTGAGTTGTTTGACAAAAATTCATGGGATCGCCTTCCATTGGAAGGATGTACCTGGTACAAAGACATTGTATATTTTCTGCAAGTGTTGTAGCCACCAGATGGAATGGGGAAGAGAAAACAAAGATATATAAAGCTCAAATAAATCAGGTATTTCCTTATTAACTAGGTCTTGTATTGGAAATACCCCCTAGGTGTGGTTCTGAGATGTCTAGACCCAAAGGAGGCCCAAAAAATTTATGTTTGAATTCGATGATAGCCTATGTGGAGGAAATCACTTATGGAGGACCACGCCCTATAAAATTCTCAGGGCTTGGTACTTCTGGCCTACTCTATTCACCGATGTCTATGCAAAAGTCAGATCTTGTATCAAATGTAAAAAATTCTTAGAAAAGAAGTAGCTCAAGTCTCTGCCATTGAGGCTTGTGGTAGCTTCAGGACCCTTTTAACAGTGGGGCCTAGACTTTATTAGGGAGATTCATCTTGCTTCAAGTGGTCATCAAAGGTGGATTTTAACTACAACAGATTATTTCACCAAGTGGATAGAAGTTATCCCCACCAGGAGCGCTTCTCGCAAAGTAGTCATTGGTTTTCTTGAAGATATTATGACAAGGTTTGGTTGTCTGAATAGAATCATCACTGAAAACACTGCATCCTTCAAGGATGAACCATTGATCTGGTTCTATGAGCGGTTCAGAATTAAATTGATTCATTCCACCCCATACCACCCCCAGGGAAATGGACTAGCAGAATCTTCTAACAAAATCCTCATTAAAATCATTAAAAGACTATTAGAAGATAACCAAAAAGCATGGGACTCAAATCTCAAGTTTTCTCTATGGGTTAATAGAGTGGCAACAAAAAGGTCTGTGGGCATCTTTCCTTTTAAGGTTGTGTATGGGACTAAGGCAATCCCCCCTTCTTAGCTCGCCTTGCCTGTGGTGAAATTGTTTCAAGACTACCAGGGTGAGCCTAATGACATGACCAGAAGCATTCTTCAGCTAGTTGAAGCGCAACAGGCGAGGGAACAACTTCTGAACAGAGCGCATGACCATCAGTAGAGGATCAAGTAGGATTTTGATAGAAAGGTGAGAAAAGAAAGTTTCCAGCTGGGAGATCTGGTACTAAAATGGGATGCTCCTAAGCCGGACAAAATCAAGAACAATAAATTTGAAGCCTTGTGTATAGGCCCTTTCAAATTCTCTGAGATATTTCATAATAATACTTACAGGTTGCAGAATTTGGAAGGCGATGAAGTTTTCAATGGCCCTGTAAATAAGCATTTTTTGAAGAAGTTATTTAATTGAGACATGAGTGGCTCCCATGTATTTGCAAATATTTTTTTTATTTTGTTTTCAGTTTTAATAGGTGACTCTAGAACCCGAAAATAAGGCACTAAATTTACAAAAGATTTCTTGGCATCTCATAGGGAGCAAGCCATCCCCCATGGAGCCTAACATTAGCATATTTATTTGTAACGGGGTGTTTTCCCTAAAACGTTGACCCCTTAGCTAAAAAATGGAAAGAAGCGGGATAAAAACCCACAAAATCCCACTTATCCTAAGTTTCCTAAGCCTAGGTGTGTCATACTAAGCAACACATATATCTAGGCGACTAAGATACGCGTGCCCAGATCTACGGTGCAGGATCCATATCGTACTCCCCCCCTCGATGTTCTCTCATTAACAGGGGTGGGTCCGATATGGTGGTTTTCAAATGCATGCCCCCCACTGTCATGGCGCCTCCTCGTGAACTCAGACCCCCCCCCCAGATATTTTCCACTTACCGCTCTCCCCCTCCTCCGAGTAGACCACTTACCATAGTCTCTCCTTTCTCCATCTCTCCCCCACTCCATCCCTCCTCAACTTTCACGTCACATTCTCGTGCCACCCTGTCATTGTGCATGTACAACTTGGTGCCAACATCCCATCGTTTACACCTTTCCCTATTATCTTCCCTCTGCCACATCTGTCCACATGGCCACCCCTCGACTCATATCCACATTGAACTTGCCAATCGCCCCCGCCTAGTCACCTTCCATTCACTGCTTCATGCCGATTGCTCCAGTCATTGTGTCAGCCTCCACAACTACCCACTAATCTCACTATGAACTCCCAAAGTGGATCCAGATGGAAGAATGCAAAGTCCTCCATGTCCTACAGGTGTAGAGATGACTAGGGCCTCCCCCGATCCCAATGAAGCAGTTATTAAAGTATGTGGTGGTGGTTGGACATCGTTTCCACCATAAATGGAAATTCAAGGAAAGAACTATCAGCTGGTAAACTCATTTGCAGGCCCATTCTTGAACGTGATTGCATCTAACTGAAGTTTGCAACTGAACAGAGACTGCATGTACAGTCTGCCAGGAAGCATGCAGATGTAATTCCTTCAATGTAATGACTCGAGCCTGCTGCTGTGTTTTTTATCTGAGTATATAGGAGTCATTCTCATATTTTGTTAGTGTCGATGGTAGAGCTACGCTCCCGATTGTAAAGTTTTGATGAGGCATTTGGTTCTTTGGTTGTGTATTATCACTTGAGACTTCTTGTTTAATGGCAGACAATTTCTCCTTCATTTATTTTTCCTCTGATTCTGAAAGCTCGATCATGGATGATCTAGTCGAGTGTTTTGATTGTAATGTAATGTAGGTTTGATTGTGGTACTGTCGCAACATTTTTAGTTTCTTGAAGTTTTCAGATCTAAGAGGATATTATCTGAAACGTTTCCTCTATAGGATTCTAGAAGACCAGATGTCCATAGCATGCCTTCACCATTTCTCCTCATGTTCTTCTGCCTACTCACCACTATGAAAATGTACTGACTAAAGTTAGATCAAGACCTTATTTGTATATGGGCACCAACCCAATTTTCTGAGCTAAAGAGATATAATCCTGAGACTACATCCATTACACCTCCTCTTAAATTATTCATTATGACATATAAATTGATGGGTATTGGGCTTACCTCTGCAATAATCGAGGGGTGAATTCTAGTGCTAACACCATGAACCACATATTAAACACTTTCTTGAAATTACAAAGAAAGAATTATATGAGAGATTCAATACAGTACATAGTGCACTTGGGCCAAAGATCTTTCCATAAATGCAAGCCTTGGTATGTTCGAATAAACACAATTAATAACACATGTTGTTGTAGATATCACATTGAGTATGATTATTATTATGACACACACATATATATTTCTTTCATTTCATATCACCCTTTTGTAGGAATGCTCAATTATATTGTCGTCGTCGTCATCTAGAGACTTTATTCATAGCATCTTGTGTACAAGGCAAAAGGGTTGTACATTTTATCACAAATATTGATTAGATGGGACATGCCCCTGGTGTGGTGGAATGGAATTAATAAGAAAGTGCATCCATGTAAGTGATGAGTATGAATTGGGGAGGAAGGAGGTTTCCTTGCAAATATTTAAATATGTCGCATATGATATTGATGGAGGGAAGGAAAGAAAAACAATACAATTGGTGACTTCCCAAGTACGAGTATGTGACTTTATGAAGGAATTCATTGAAAGGATATGTCAATATGTTCATCATGTCCATGTGGCTCAATGGTAGGAAGAGAATTTTAGAATATGCATAGATACATTTCCCATTGGTACTGTCTTATCAATGGTTGATTTTGCTGAGAACTACACCCTTCAACCACAAAATGAGATTCAAATCCAACATTATCACTTAGAGCAGGTCAGCATAATGGTACATATCACATACAAGCATGGGTCGGATAGTAACGAAGGAAACAAAGTTATATTTAAGGATTATCACTTATACATAAATGACAATTGGGGCCATGACTTATCCTATGTACAACATTACTTTCAGGTGTTTTACAATCACCTTAGGAGAAGAACACATAGATGGATCAACATTGGATTTGGTAAGATGGTTGCCTAGGCCAGTTCAAAAATGATCATGTATTTCAATGGTTGTGTATGTTGCACAAAAAAATCAAGGTACCGCACATTTGGAACTATTTTGAGTCCGGTCAAGGGAAAGGGGAGCATTATGGAGTAGGTGTGTTATCCACATTTTTGGTTATCGAGATGATATTATGATTATGTCATGATAATGGAAGATCAAACTCTTCATTAAGGACTTTTTCCTGAAGAAGGTTACACTTGTCATTTTCTCAAAATTATATTTTGAAGATAGTTCGCAGGACTGCATACATACTCTCCTGCGAAAATCCTTAATTTCCATCGCTGCATTCATCTTGATTGTGAACTTTCCGCACTGTGTCAATTTTTAGGGTGCGGACATGTTTCTAAGGAGGAAATGAATAAGTTCTCGATTCTTCTAGAGGAATCTTCTAGAAGGGTGAGTTGGAGTTGATGGTTGGCAAAATCTTACGACTTTCGGATATCTTGGGATCATTCCCTATCAAGTAACTAATCAATCTTCTCCTATATATTGGAGATTACTTATGGAAATGGTTAAGCCAGTAAGGTTAAGAACAAGAAGTAAGCAAGTTAGCTAGGGGATTGATTGGAGAACTCGTGCAAGACTGTATGAAGGACTGAAGCTTCTGACAACAAGAGACAACAGTAATCATATGTGGTTGAACTTCTTCATCATGAGCAAGTGTGTGTGTCGGAGCTAGGAGCCATCAGAGGAGATCTACGACATCAAGGCTCAGTTGTATATTTCTCTTTCAGTTAATGCAATATGAATATGTCACTTTCCCATAATGATGATGTCATCTTATTACGATTCATGATCACGTATTATAGACTAGGTATTGAATATAATGCCTTTGTGATTGGTTGTGTTGTTGTGATTGGACGACCGCGAGAGCATGAATGACAGGAACAGAGATTAATGAAGAGCGTTCATAAGGTATGTTTTCTATCCATTTCTCTTAGTTCATTCAATATTTAGATCTAGGAAAGTGAATGATACGTTATGTGGTTTGTTCGAGATCAGTGGATCACGGGGAGTGTCTATGTCAGCACTCAATTTATCCATAAACAAAATTGGCGACTCTCCTGGGGAAACACCTTGTCCTTTTGGTTCTTAGAACTTCTATGGCCATTTGCTCTTGTTGCCTTTTTCTCGTGATTTGTAAACTTCTGAGTCCTCGAGGATACCACAGAGGCACCTTCTAGGTTACAAAACCAAGTTAGATTTTGCTTGATTTTGAAAATTTTCTTTACTTTCAGATATTTCCTTGTGCTAATTAACTGACCTAGCATTGAATCGATTAATACGCACTAACTAGCATTATATGCTCCGGTGCGGGAAAGTTAAGCGGTCACGCACTTGATTGAATTTGCGGAAATTTGATTTGCCATACTGTGTCCAAGGCTTTACTGCTTGGTGATTTTGAAAATTTTTGAACTCAAGTTTTGGCTTTCCAATAGCTTCGGTAAGGTTGATTTAGGTCTTTTTTGACACTTCATCTCAATGGTTTACATATATTTTTCTTCATTTGTTTGTTGGATCTGATCTAGGGTTTTAAGCTTGTTCTTGCTTTGATCACTTGACTTTCATCCTTTAGCCTTTATTGGCATTTTCTTCTCTCACGATTATTGGGGTTGAATATGTTGTATTGGTTAAAGATCGGTGATTGATTGAAAGTTAAGAGTTTGGGTGTTTCTTAGTTGATTATTGTTTGAAAGCGATTTTCATTGCATTAAGAAACTCCTTGGTTTCTTTGTGTTTTTACTATCATTGAAATTTTTGGATTGGGTCTTGTCATTTTGATGACCCAATTTTTTCTTTGATAGGCTAGTTGAACTTTTGGAGCCTATATTGTCACATTTACAGTCTTCTTGACATCATTTGAGTTGCTTTTAGCAACTTTTTCTTTGTTTGATTTTGAAGGATTAATCTCTTGCTGTGAGTATCTTTCAAATACAAAGAATATTTATGTTTTCTTTAGAATTTTTTTTAGGGAAAGATCAGATTTCTTAAGAATAGTTTGCTTTAAAGAGAACCTTTAGTTTGGGTTTCATTGTTTTAAAGAAGAGTTCATTATTGCTTTTTAGTGAAATTTTTGAAACAAAGGTTGATTTCTTGCTTTATATTAGATTGGGGGCATCCTTGCATTTGAAGTATGAAATATTTTGGGACATTGTCCATATGGGAATGAAAATGTTTTCTCCTTCACCGTGAAAACATAGCTTTCATCGAAATAAAAAAAATTGCATCTTCATATCTTTACATAATTTTTTGAGTCGGTCAAAACACCATATTGTCCACGCCATCTTCCTTTTTGAGTAACCATGACCATAAAATAAAAGCACACAAAAATTGATTAGACATTTTATCTTTTACGGTATACACCTACATTAGATTAGTTGTAGGGCTTTGGAATGAGTGTGAAAGATAACTTTTCAAAGCGCAAACAAACATAGTATCTTGTGATAGGAGAGTTAAATCCACTTGGCGCATATTGTCACAGGAAGCCCTTCTAACTTACAAGGGTCAAGCATTAGGTCTCATTGGTGTTGGCAGAGATACTAACCTGCTATGTTGACATCGGTGTAGCCAAGTTACTGCATTACAGGGGTCACTCAGGGGTATACCTACAATGATGAGTGGAAACCTTTGGAGTTGATTTAGAACCCTGCCACGCCCGCTAACGTGTGGATGGGATACGTATTTCCCCGGTGATGCGTTGTCTGTGGTAACCTTAGTGGCCTTTCTCTCTAAGGTTACTTACCAAGGTGTGTGAAGGAAGGGTCTTCGATTTTCGTCAACGTTGACCAAACTGCTCGGGCTCCTTGGAGGTATACCCGCGATTATGTGTGGGAGCTTGCACCAGGGTGTAAGTCAGTTAAGCGAAATTAGATCAGCGTAACTTTTCCACCAGCTCGATACTTCTTACTTTGTTCGCGGCGTTGGATATCATCACCAACTAGTGCGTTCATTAATGAGAAGGTTTTGTTTGTTCTTATGCTTCTAGATTTTTGGCGTGTGTTGTTTGTTTCTCTAGTGGACTCTAGGTTGGATTTTGTTTTTCGTAGTCCGGTTCCCGAATGATCAATGGTGAACCTACGCTCGAGGAACCTTTTGTTTTCCTTCTTATGGAAACATTGGTCCTCCTCACATCACTTTGAGCCTTCCAGTCTCACAATTGGATTGCCGGTGTGGTTGTTTTCCACTTTCAGGGTAATCCACGAATCACGGCCGAGTGCTTAGGTTGTAAGCACTTCCCAAAACATCGACCTCATGTTGATCCTTCACCTTCCTCACCAGTGGGTCTTCTTAAGCTAATATTACCGGCTCAAGGTCGCCTTCCATTCCATCTTCTTATTGGTGAGAAAGTTTTGAATCTAGTAACTCGGTGAATAAGAGAAGAAGAAAGGAAGAATAAGAAGAAGAAAAATAATAAGGGTATCAAACTTCAACCGACCAACATGTTGAAAACAACCCGATTCGCATTACTTCGTCTTTGGGGTGTTGATGATGTCAAAGATCGCCCAAACAACTTCGTATAAGCCCAAGTACCCTTGTGGAAGCTTTGTAGGGTAGCCATCTTCTTAAAGTTATACGAGGTATATCAAGGTTGCCGAAGTATGAATACACATCCTCGCCAACCAATGTCGTTAGCCTCGAACAACATGCTGATGACCAGATCAACTAGTCATGATACTGTTGGGAAGAAGAAAGTAGAGTCAAATTCCCGTGTCTACGTTACATGCAAAATGAGTCATCTCACTCACCTTTCCCTTGTATGGATGAAACCTCAATGCTTGGAGAGACATGACCATTTCCGCGACCCCTCAACTTCCATTTGCTTATCATGACTTTCTCTCAACCCACCTGTAGTTGATGGGGAATGATCCTCTGGTCCTTCCCCATAGGTCAATCCAGGTTGATCCATGTCGTGTCGGTCGCGTCCTTAGTTGAACCGGTTGACAAAGTGGTTGACTGATCCCATCCTCGGTCCACCCCACTCTCCAGTTAGAGAGTGCAACCCAAGCAATCGATCCACTTCCACCCTCACAGACCACATTCTCCCCTTGGAGGATAAAACCCAAACAGAATTGATCTGATCTCTACATCGATCGATCCTACTCTCCAGCTAGAGAGTAAACGATACTGCCCATGTTCTTCGTTGCTACAAACTCTACGGAGTGTCGGTGTTCCTCCTTCACATAAGAACCCCCTCAAATAATAAAAGACCATTCATTTTGATTGGGATGTGTTAAGCGGACCCGCGTCTTCCTTATTGCGCCTTTCAGTTGATGCAGGGTTGTGTGGTGGGGCGTTGCAAAACATTGATAGATGAAGTTCATCACGGTGTTAGTATTTTTCCTCTATTGCTTGGCAAACATTGGGTTTTCCTCTACTTGCGCCAGTTACGCAGAATTTGTTGGCTTTTGCTTGAAGAACTATTCAACCTTTAGGGACCTTTCCTCATTTTCCTATAACTGGGAGGGAAAATTGTCTTTATTGATGTCATGGTAGTCCAAGACCCTTGGATTTTCTTTACTCCTTAGGCGAAAGTTATGTCTATGCCATGAAATCTATTGTGTCTACTCTTTTTAGTGTGATATATTTACCCTACGATGGACGAGTGGTGACTATTAATCAACTTTCATTCATTAGCCCCAACTGGATTGCCTCCGAATGGTTCTTGTATGCAAAGCGATTATATTACACTTGGCGGGTCAATTATGTGGCGTTATTAAGCCCTTAGCTTGACTTCCATTGACTTAGATCCGATGGTTGACATGGTGGTCTCTTGATAGGGTTGTTAGAGCACGATCTCTTTACTCATGAAGTGAACTTCGACATGGTGTCCTTCCAGAGTGTGTTTCTTATTTCCGGTGAAGACCTCTTGGAAACCATGACAGAGTTTTGTCCCTTGACATGGAATTGTCATTCGAACTTATTATCCTCTTGGAATCCATGATCAAAGAGAGTTTCAGAGGATAGTTTTGCGTCCTGTGGCAACCTCATTAAAATGAAACGGAGGTCTGAGGATTGAACACGGATTTTTAGGATAGTTTTTGTGATAACTGTAGCAACCTCGTTAAAATGAAACAAAGGTTCTGAGCATCGTTCTTGTTTCTATGTCAAACTTCGTTAAAAAATGAAATAGTTTTCCCCCTCTACGTTTTGGTCAAGTCCTTAAATTACAGTATTTGAAGCTTCATTTCATTCTCCTTTGTGGTTGGATGAAGCGAAGCTTGGGGGCATTTGCCTCAACCTCTGAACTTCATGCTGAATTTAAAACCACTAGTTTCTTAAGATGGGGACTAAGTACCAACTCATCGCGTTGGGAAGTTGCAAGCATAGTTTTCTATGGTTCAAGCTTGTGTAAAAATGAAACCGGATCCAAGCATGGTTTGTTTTGTTTTAAAGCTTGCGTAAAAATAAAACAATCACGAGCTTAGTCTTTCTTTCCTGGGTGCTTTCGTGGAAATCAATGAGAATGTAACCCGAGTATACTTTTATAGATTTTTCGGACTCGTAAAGGTTATCTGAAAAGGAGGAACCCCCACAGGTTGTCTTTTAGCTCTTTCACGACTCTCTAAACATGAAAAAGATTGTTGAGCGACCTTGCTATTTCCGGCTTGTTAAAGTATTTGAAGTATGCATTTTTTTGAGCGATAGTTTAACCCTTTTAGGTCTCGTTGGACTATTATGCGAAAAAGGCGAAGGATTCTCTTTAAAGTGTTTTCCAAACTCTATAATCTTGAAAAACCTTGATTTTTCTATCTCTGGACTCGTTAAAACAAACATTGAAAGACTGAGTGATGGGATAGAACCACTCCTTCTTAGGGTTAGTTAAAAATACTCAGAGGGACCGTCCAGAAGGATGAGCTTATATTAACAAGCATATGATCCTCTTCAAGCTTTAGGTAAAATAAAGAGGTACTTTCCAACAATGGTGGGGGAAAAAATTTGGGAAAGGGATATATTTAGTCTTTGTATTAATTGGTAGTAAGAGTCGCTCTTAAACACTTGTTACCCTATTCATCATCGAAGTCGGTTTGGGTAATCCATTTGTCTCTCATTCGATTTGATTACAAGGTATTTCCATGTGTGGATTTTGAGTCAATCTTTGCCAAATCATTGAGTGGAATTAGATCCATATGTTCAAAGTGACATCCATTTGAAACCTCTATTGAATTGGCCATCTGTGATTATCTTTTCATTTTAATTGACTACGTGTCCAAAGTCAATTGCCACATACTCTGTTTCACTTTAACTTTGTTACTCATTTAGGTGTTGATGGGGGATACATCAAGACCCCCCTGTGACGAGTCTTGTTCCGGATAATGTGCTGATGTCGTTGGAACAAGACTCGTCACAGGATTGAGACTTAGAAATTATTAGGTACCTTGGAACTTGCATGCCTCAATGGCAGTTTCCTCTCTTTCGACAGTGAATTTACATCATTAACTACGATGAAGATTCCATTCGGTTGTTTGACATCAACTTGTTTATTCACAATTGATGGATTGTACTAGAGTGCCTTGGGTGTCATTGGCATCAATGGTGATTTCCTCGTACTTGTTAACGGTATATATCAATGGCCGGTAATCAG
This sequence comes from Picea sitchensis, assembly GCA_010110895.2. Taxonomy (NCBI): domain Eukaryota; kingdom Viridiplantae; phylum Streptophyta; class Pinopsida; order Pinales; family Pinaceae; genus Picea; species Picea sitchensis. Next base: position 84,547 of record SNQJ01S0038407.1, on the reverse strand, counting down.
TGGTTTCTATGTTCGACTTAGACACATGTAATAACATGGTCAGGGTCGTTCTTTGGGCAATGAGATTGAAGACCACGGATATTATCTTCGCGATCGTGGTTGCGATGGAGTATGTATGTATTTTTGCGACACATAGATCCCTTTGTGTATGTTTAGTGGCTATGTCGTCTTATTTGAAAATTTATGTGCAGTCCGGTGTATTCAGGTGTTTGTGCTATATTATGGCCGCATGGATCCACAGTGTATGATTGGTGGCCATGACAACTGTTTATGATGGATTAGTCATATGATCTATAGGTAATGGGAATGCCTACCTCAAGAATTGATACATATGATACTCTGTGATGCTTGGATGTTTGCAGGTCTCAGAGGTAGATGTGCTCTTGGTTCTTGGCACACATCCCCGGCTTACGAATCTATCAGCATCCTTTGGTTCCACTCGAGACTTTGGGGGCATTACATTTATCCACATTTTTGGTTATGAGATGATACTATGATTATGTCCTGATAATGGAAGATCAAACTCTTCGTTAAGGACTTTTTCCTGAAGAAGGTTACACTTGTCATTTCTCAAAATTATATTTTGAAGATAGTTCGCAGACTGCATACATACTCTCCTGCGAAAATCCTTAATTTCCATATCTTTGCATTCATCTTGATTGCGGACTTTCCGCATTGTGTAAATGGTTAGGGTGTGGACATGTTTCTAAAGGAAATGAATAAGTTCGATTCTTCTAGAGAATCTTCTAGAAGGGTGAGTTGTCTTTCGAGTGGTTATTTACTGTCATTTCGGATATCTTGGGATCATTCCCTATCAAGTAACTAATCAATCTTCTCTATATTGGAGATTACTTATGGAAATGGTTAAACAAGAACAAGGTTAAGAACAAAAGTAAGCAAGTAGCTAGAGGATTGATTGGAGAACTTCGTGCAAGGCTGTATGAAGAATTGAAGCTTCTGACAACAAGAGACAACAAGTAATCATATGTGGTTGAACTTCTTCATGCATGAGCAAGTGTGTGTGTGAGCTAGGATCCATCGAAAGGAAATCTATGACATCAAGGCTCAAGTTGTATATTTCTCTTCAGTTAATGCAATATATGAATATGTCCTTTTCCCATAATGATGATGTCATCTTATTACATGATTCCTGATCACATGTATAGACTAGGTATTGAATATATTAATGCCTTCTTTGTGATTGGTTTGTGTTGTTGTGATTGGAGCGACACAAAGAGCATCGAGGTGAGTTGTGATTGGAACGACACAAGAGCATCGGAGCAGAGCAAGGAACAACAGAGATTAAAGGAGAGCGTTCATAAGGTATGTTCACTATCCATTTCTCTTAGTTCATTCAATATTTAGATCTAGGGAAAGAGTAGTATTCTGGTACAGTTTGTTCCAGATCCAGGTGGATCTGGGGATATTGGTCTGTGTCCGCACTCACGAATTTATCCATAAACAAAGTGCATGCATAAAAAGAGAGTTATGCAGGAAATAAATGAAGTTAAAAAATATTCACTCATTCGAGATATGAAATCCATTGTTGAATGGTGTTATTTAGTAATGGGAGAGGGAACAAGATCCCATGAAGACCAATCAAACAGGAAAGGAAATGTACATAGATATTTTTGGGAGGTGGTCGATGTTGATGTTTCTGGTAGCTTCGAGAGGTATTCACTTTCGAGATAACTTTTATTATAGATGAAGTTTCCAATACATTAAAGGAAAACCATTACAAATCAAAGAATATCCCAAAAGAAAAATCGACCTCACATAAAATAATAAAGAAGAACTATAATGATCCAAAAGTAAAGTCGAATCTAGAGGAAAAAGATAAACATCCAATATATTTTCCAGAAAGTTAGGTTGACCCTTCAAGAAAATTCACTGGATATATTAATATAAATAAGAGTGACGCATTTGTAAATGTGTTGAACCTACACAAAATAGATCTAGCTGGGAATTGACATACACAATTGCAGAGAAAATAGAAGAAAAGAGAAGCATGAGAGAAAGAATGGAAGAATTATCATTAACCAAATGAATGATTGATAATTTACACATGATATACTCTGTATAACTCAACCAATGTGCACTTGATTAGAAGAAAATGCACCATATTGGTGGTCTAGAGTGATTTGGACACACAACAATAGTTACAGGAGTAAACTTCCATCTATTCTAGTCTCTCGAGCAGTTACGGGAGTGAACTGCCACCTAACTGAGTTAACTAGTCTACCAGTCTTCAGTTAACTGAATGAAACAAAGTTGAGTGAGGAGGAGATCAGAGAATCATGGGTAATGCACTAGTATAGTGATGATCCAAAGGACAATGATGATCCCAATGTTTCATGGTGATAATCCCAATGTAGCATCTAGAATCCACTAAACTGATCAAACTGAAGTGGAAACTGAAGAGAATATTCTCCCTAGAGAAACATTCTTCCTAAAATATAGGAGACTGAATAATGACTAATAAACATAAAAAAAAACCATTAGGAAAAATAAATCCTGGGAGTGTGTGAAGTAACTCCAACAACCTTCCTCATTTGGAGCACTCTCTCATGGAGATATAGCACAATTTTGGTGGAGATTTGTGGTTGCAAAAGGACGGAAGTAGGGCTTATCTTGGTTAGGGTTTCCTCATACCTCTTGCTAGGGTTTGTATTTTGTGATGTGAATGGTGAAGGCCAGACACTCTAGCGCTCTGGCTAGAGTGAGTTGTAGATGTATTATTGATTATCTCTTGGTGGAGGCTAGACACCCTAGTGATATGGGTAGGCATTCTTCATCTATGTTGCTGGGTTATTTTCTTTGTGGTTTGCTCTAGTGGATAGAGCTTCTTCTTGGTTATTTTTTCTTGGCAAGGATATTCTCTATAAGAAGGTTGTTGGGTTTTCTCCCCTTATGTTTAAGGGTTTCCCAAGATATATATGTTATGCTCGGGGGTGGCATGAGTAGGTTCTGATGGTGCAACATTGCCTATAGAGAAACGAGCATGGAAAATAAGTTTAAATTGCTATGGTAAATCTAATGTTAATGTAATTAATGAAAATTCAGCATGGTATCAGATCTTGGTTTCCTTAAGAATAGTCTAATCATAGTAAGGAATATAGTGAGATTTACCTTTTCACTGCAATTTGCTAATGTGACTTGTCGAAGTACCTTTCTGCTACACAATTTTATTTTTTCAAGCTAGTTGGAGCACCTTGAAGTTTTAGGGTTTTTCACTACTTACCGTTGTTGCTGGATGGTGATAAAATTTCTGAGGTATGTAATTATATATGTTTAAACTGTATCAATATATTGAGGTTTCTTGCATGAGAAGGGATCTTTTTTTCCAAGCATAAATCATATATCTAGAGGGATCTCAGATCCAACACATCTAGAGGAACAACACACCCTCCAGGTTTGATTGTTTTGATATGTCTCTAGTTGTTATGGAATTATTGTGATCATATGCTGCATATTTATCTATTCAAGTTATGATCATTATACTAACCACTTAAATACTAGAGATGTACTTGTTGATATCCCCTCAAGGAGATATTCTTGTTTTGTTGTCTATTCCAGGCAGATTATCTTGTTAAATTCCATGGAGGTTTCCATGGAAATGTTGTTGTTCTTGTTTTCTTGTTCTGGGAAGGTTACCTCGGAGGAATCTCACTAGTGATAGCTCTAAAAGGGATATATAGTTATGGTTTCATAAGGAAACATATTAGATAGTATCTAGTTTGAGACATGAAGTAGATATTTGTAGCACTCATATATCACAGTCAGTGACGCAAATCATGAAGTAAGGTGGATTTTGAAGGATCTTGCAGGAATTCATTAGAGACATGGTGTGTAATATTCCTGATACAATATATTATGTAGAACATAAAATATCTATCAAGAAATGACAAATTAATGATGATATATCTAGAAAAATAACATAAGAACACCAAAATAACACTAGAATAGTCACCAGGAAGAGAAACTTTATTATGATAGAAATGTTCACTTGCATCTTTGATGGGGAAGCCTCCAACAGAGAAGATCTATATTACAATAACCTCCAAGAAAAAATATCCAATGTCTTTTACTCTTATTTATACTAATTCTACCTTCTAAGGAAACTTCTAGAGGAAGATATTTCTAGAAGCAGAAGCTTCTATTAGGTCTTCTTACATTGACTTATTCTTCTCTATTTATTAGGCATTATTAACTAATTTCATCCTTTATTAAATAGAAAAAATTTCCTACTAACTAATGACCCATGGAGAGGGGTTGGGATCGAATCCTAACATGCCCTCCCCCTTCAAAAGCATCTTTGTCCTCAAGGTTGCAGATGCGAAAACTGTTGAAGTATGGTTGTGGGTTCCCAGGTCACCTCCTCTGGTGTTGTGTCCTTCCACTTGATCAACACTTCCTTGATAGTGTAGCCACACAATTGATGTTCAGGGCTATTGAGGACTGCTTCTGGTTGGAGCCACATGGAACCTTCTTCATCTGATTCCAGCATGATGGTTTGGACTCTACAATTATGTCCCACTACTTTCTTCAAACAGGAAAGATGGAACACCGAATGGATTTTGGAAGTATTAGGAAGGGACAATTTGTAATCCACATAACCAATATGCTTGATGATCTGGTAGGGTCCATAAAACTTAGGTGCCAATTTTTTACGTCCCTGAGCTTTGAAAGATGTTTTCTTGTAAGATTGGAGCCTGAGAAACACCTGATCACCTTCTTGAAAAACCCTTTCTGAATGATGCTAGTCTACCTATTGCTTCATTCTATTTTGGGCCATGTGGAGGTTATCCTTCAGAGATGCTAGAGGGTTTGTACAACCTTGTTGCATTGTATCAATAGATTGGACCTTGGATGTGACAAGAATATAGGTAGTGACTATCAGTGGCCTTTGGCCATACACCACTTCACATGGGGTAATTTTAGTGGCCGTATGATAGGAAGTATTGTACCACGATTCTTCTAAGGGAAGCCACTACACCCACTGGTGTTGTTTGTCTGAAGAAAAACAATGAAAGTAGGTTTCCAAATATTTTTTTACTACTTCTGTTTGGCCATCAAAATGGGGGTGATAAGTTGTGCTCATGTTCAGTTGGGTGCCTTTCAATTTAAATGACTCTTGTCAAAATGTGTTGGCGAAAGTTGGGTCACGATCAAAGACAGTAAAGGTTGGCACACCATGTAGCTTGAAAATATAATCAAGGAAGACGTGTGCTATGAGTGTTAGGGTGAATGGGTGAGGTAAGGGACACAAATTAGCATACTTGGAGAGGTGATCAACCGCCACCATGATGACATACTTGTTCCCGGATTTAGGAAGGCCCACTATAAAATCCATGGATATTTTTATCCACAAAGAAGCAGGAATGGGTAAGGGTTGTAGGATGTCTGGAGACTTGATCGTTTCACCTTTATTACGTTGGCACACCTCACATTTTGTGACAAATTGAAGTATATCCTTCTTCATTCCTCCCCAAAAATAAGAATGAGGAGCCCAAGCATATGTCTTTTGGAAGCCCAAATGACCCACTATAGCTGAGGAGTGCAACCCATTTAAGATATTGGGCTTGATTGTTGAGGAGGGTGAGAGAACCAGGTGATCCTTATATCATAGAATATTATCCTACCAAGTGTAACCAATGGAAGGATTAGGGTCCCCCTGAAGACACTGGATTAATTTGGAGGTATTCTGGTGCTTTAGCCACTCTTTGCACACTTCTTCAATCTAATTAGAGATCAGTGAGGATAAAGAAAGGAGGGAGTTTTCCTCCTCATGTTTTCTTAACAATGCATATGCTACTATGTTATATTTTCCCTTTTTGTATATGATTTCATAATCATAACCCAACATTTTTGTCAACCACTTAATTTTTTCTGGGGATGATAGTCGTTGCTCCAAAAAAAAAATTAGGCTATGGGATCTGTTTTAATATGAAAATGACATCCCAAGAGAGATGGTCACTAGGTATGCACCACATGGAGAATGGCCATCATTTTTTTTCATATGTATATCAACCCATATTGCAACCAATCAATGCTTGTCTAGTAAATTCCAAGGGTCGATCATATTGGGTGAGCACTGCACCTATACCTGTACTTGAAGAATCTGATCCCACCAAAAATGTTTTGTTGAAGTTAGGAGATGCTAGGGAATGGGTAGTGCACATGGTTCTCTTTAACTCTATGAAGTATTTCTCAACAACATTTGTCCAATGAAATGAATTCTTCTTAAAGAGGTCAGTCAAGGGATTAGAAATTTTTCCATAATGGTTGAAAAAATTCTTGTAATAGTGTGTGATACCAAGAAAACCACTTAGGCATGTTAAGGTCATTGGTCATGACTATTATTGCATAACTTGTATCCTTTTGGGGTCCACATTTACCCCATATATGCTGACAATGTTCCCCAAGTATTCCACTTTGTTGGCACCAAATGAACATTTGGTATTTCTGACAAATAATTGGTATTCCTACAACAAGTGAAGGAATTTTTCCACATGAAGAAGATGGTTATCTCAGGGGCGGATATAAATGAGGATGTCGTTAAATAAAACTAAAACAAACTTCTGAAGGTAAGGTTTCAATAGTTTATTCATAAGACTTTGGAGGGTGGATGGAGCATTGAAAAGGGCAAAAGGCATGACCAAGAATTCATAATGGCCCTTATGAGTTCTGAAAGAAGTCTTTGAAATATCTGCCTCCTTCATTCGGATTTGGTGATAACCAGATTGAAGGTCTAATTTGGTGAATACAAAGGAACCTTATAGTTCATCCAATAAATCATCAATGACATCGATGGTAAATTTATCTTTGATGATTATTTTATTCAGGGCATGAAAATCGGGGCACATGCACCAAGTACCTTCTTTCTTTAAAACCATCACCAATGGTGAAGAATATGGGATAGTACTAGGGATAATTACCCCTGCCTCCTATAATTCTTGTACCATCTTTTTTGTTTCAGTTTTCTAAGAAAAAGGATATCTTTAGGGACGTACATTGGGGGGTTTAATTCCTGGAAGGAGAGGGGTGCTATGATCATGCTCACCCCTGGAAGGAGATAAGGTTGTAGGAATCTTAAAGATCTTGGGGTACTTGTCCAATATGAGTTGCAAGCTAGGAATAACTACCTGAGGGGCATGTTCAATGACCTGGATGGCATTAAATTGAGAAATCAGACCATGGTGGCCTTTCTTTAAGAGTTTTTCCATCCTATGAGAGTTGATGATTTCGGGAGAGCCCGCTTGGAGTCCCCTGAGAGAATAGGGGTGGTATTATTGGGTGAAGCTCATATATAATTCTTGATAATCTATTGTGATCGGCCCCAGAGTGTGAATTCATTCCACACCTAATACAATATCACAACCACCCATGGAAATAAATAACATGTGGGTTTTCATATGGCAATCACCCATTTGGAGTTTGACATTCTCACAATGACCCCCATACTTCATAGTACCACCAATAGTAATGAGGATTTGAAAATTAAAAATAGGGAGGAAAAATAAATGTATCTCATCAGCGGTGCTACCACTATCAATAAACACCAAAAATGTCCTACATCTAATGTAGCCCTTGATATTCAATGTCTTTGGTGTTGAAATACCCGAGAGTGAATGAAGCAAGATGATCGGTTCCATGGATTCCATTGGCGTGACAACTAGATATTCGATAGGATCACTTGGTTGATATACCTCTTGGTATGAAACCTCATCTGATGGGATGTCATCATAGGAAGAGGAAGTTAAGGAATCCATCTAGAATAACTTTTGTTCTCTACATTTATGCCCTGGTGCATACTTTTCATCACAATATTAACAAAGTCCTTTCTTGCGACATTTTACCATTTCGGCGAGAGAGACCTTTTGGAAATTCAGAGTTTGTGTTAGAGCAAAGGTATACCTTGGGCAAGGACTGGTGATAAATGGAGCTTTCAGGGATGGAACCTAGAGGATGGTCTCTGCTTCCCTAGCTAATTGTCATGCCTGCAACCAGGTAGTAGGATGATGCATGTTCACATGAGCCTTGATAGCTTCTTTCAAACCACTGATAAAACATTCAAGGTAAAATTCATGAGATAAGCCTCAGTATAGATAGTCAATTGTTCAAATGTCGTGATGAATATCGTGACAGATCCAGTTTGGCACATCTTAGCAAGTTCGCCCAAAAATTGTGATTACCTATCAAAACGAGAACACACGGCTTTGGAGAACATGTTACAATTTGGAGGTCTCAGATAACATTTATTATGCCACTACCACCATTTCCAGTGTTCTTTATCCAAGTACAAAACCCTTGTTGGACACACTTACCACACTTAGAGGGGGGGTGAATGAGTGTGGGGCTATTTTTCCCTAAACTTCCCTCTTACAAAAAACTCATTCATTAGCATTCAAAATTTTACTCATTAATCATTGCTGTCATTTATAACCAGTTAGATGTGAACACATATCAACAACATATATCAACAATATATCATCAACAATGCATCATCACAAGGAACACAAAGAACACAAGATATATGTACAATTTTCTTTTTATTACAGACTACAATCCTTGGGGTTTTTCAACAACAACTGAATAGAGTACAACTCTACAAGAGCACCAGATCTATAATGCAAGGCTCATATTACATCCTCAGCATCAACTAAGATGAGGCAACAATCCTCAACATATATCAATCTGCAATAGGTACGCGACTTGTCAGTAGTGCAACATGTGTGTGTACGTGCCCTACCAGTATGTTGGCATCCATTTTAGAGTTTTATCCTGTCTTTATAAGATGCCTACACAAATGTTTTGGAACCCTTGATTCTCATCGCAATATTTTGAATAAAACAACACTACTATCTTTTGCATTCTGCACACCTGCCTTTGTTCTCGTTTTCATGACTGCAAGCATGAAAATTTTGATTTCGAAGTCACGTCAATGGCATTAAAATCGTCACTAGATTATTATGGTTAATCTTGTCTATGTGTTCATTTCATTTCCAATTCAATTATGGTCACACAGTTGGCAAGACACCAAAACCTTACTCATTTGGCATTTTTTTTGTTGTTAATATGATTTCATTTTTATGAGACTGTGATGATATTCTAATCATTGTGAGTGAGTCCTTGATTCAATGGTGGTTTGATGTTCTATTTCTTTTGATCAAATTCAATGGTTTCATAAAAACACATTAACATGGTGATTAGACCTTTAATTCAATGGTTTCATACAAAGCATACGATTTATTATCAAATCCTTGGTGCTATATTCGAAACATTGTTTTGATTTTAAAACCATGCAAACACTATTGCTTGTGCAAATATTTGGGTCGACTTATCATAGTTTTCATTAATTGTTTGAATGACATTGCTTTTAACATATTACAATAGTGATTTGAATCACCATATGCGCCATCGATTGTACATTTGGATATGATTGTTTTGCATGGGTTGATTTCGTTCCACCACCCTCGCACACTTAGGCATTAATGCCCGCCTTCTATCCCGGGTTACCTCTGTTGGTTTTCAGGGAATCCTGTGAGCTATTGGTCCTGCGTATACCATGACCAAACCCTTGTCTGTTTACCCTACTCACTGTGTGTTCTGTTCTATGGCACTTGTGGTGCGCATAGAAACTAGTGGCAGCCAAACACTCCTGCTATTCGACAATGCTCATGAGGATTTGGAAAATAGTGGCTGGTTAGTTTTTATCTAGAGATTTGAGGGTTTCAACCTTTCGGTAGCCCAACAGTTCACCCTCACCTTCGATGGATGCAGGGCTAAGGTCGGAGACATACAACTCGAGCTAAGTGAGGAATTCCTCAGCTCGACTACAGGCTTACCAACTAAAGGGCATAGGTGGTTTAAGAAATCCAAAGTGGATGATGTGTCGTGGCCGCTCCTATTCACATTGAGAAAGATTGTTAGTTGTGATAGAGGTATGTATGTCACTGCCCTTAAACCCAGGTGGCATGATCTATTAGCAGTTGTTAAGCAGTTTGTGACCTGCGAAGGTCGTTATGGTTTGGTATTTCTGTATCATCTTCGGTTATTGACGAATTTTATAGACTACCCTCTGAACATGCCGCACTATCTCCTATGCAGTCTGTAGAAGATGTCCAAATGATTTAAGCGTGAGAAGGCTGATAGCAACCTTTTCCATCACTTCTTGATCAAAATCATTATCGTTCATCATTTAAGCCTTAGTGGTGACTGTTGGCAAGACTTTCTATCAAGGAATGGCTTTTCCACTCCCGAGTGTGTTCAGGTAGACAAGGTTGTGGTAAATGAAACCCTGGTTGTGCCTACCGTGCCATCTCCTACCCTTCTACCCACTGTCAAACCCTCGAATTGCCCCAACTTTGACCTACCCGATACCATGGCCAACCCATGTGCTAAAGACAATACTAAGGCCATCAAGAGGCCTGTAAGGAAGAAGGGCAAAGGTGTTACTGGTGTCAATAGTAAGGGAAAGAAAAATGCACGATGGATATCTAGATGTGCTAGGAATAAGCCCAAGCAAAACGTAGACCAAAAGCCTATCGTTTTGAGAGAGGATTTAGACTCTGATATTGAACATTTCCTAACCGAGGAATACCCTTACTCTCATGGCCTCTACTCTATGGAACCCTATGACTATGTTTCCAACTTACCCCCGTGCCTCAAGAATGACCCTAACTTCCCAGGAATTAAGCTTCACAGTGAAACCCCTGGTAACTTGAACGAACCCTCACCTGTAATGCCAAGGCCAAATCAACCACCATGTACTCAATGCAATTCTTGGCTTGAACGTTATTACACTGACATTCCGCTATTGCAATCTAAGATTAAATCATTAGAGGAACTAATTACTACGTTGTCAAAAGAAAGAGACAGGCTACAAGCCAACGAGAAGAAACAAAAGACCACCAGTTCAATTGTATTCAGAAATTTTGAGGCAACAATGGCCTTTGTCAATTCAAAGTTATCCTGATCAAATCATTTTCCTACTGCCCAGGTATGTATTTCAACATTGATTTTGTTTTATGAATTGGTTTGAATTAGTATGACCGATTGGGTTTGCTTTCGATTATTTATGTTTGTTTAAATATATTAAAAACAATCCCGTTTGCTTCGAATTACCAAAAATTATTTTGTTTTGTATTTGAGTTAACACGAAATATTTCGTTTAGAATTGGTACAAACTATTTTGTTACATCGATTCGTTTTGCTAAAATCCAATGTAGCTATGATTTGATTAATATGATTTTGTTGTTCTTGGATTGTGTCAGCTCTAAGTTAGCTCGATTCGGTTCTGTTTGGTTTGATTTTGAAACGATTATGTATGCTTGAATTAGCATAGTATTTTATGTATGCGATGCATTAATATCAAAGATTGGTTTGATAAATACAATGTAATCTATTGATTCGAAAAAACAACTCTGTTAGTTTTGTATTTAAATAGGATTTTGTTAAGTTTTGAGTTGACATCAACTATTGCGTTTGTATTGAATATGAAAGATTTGCTTGATCGGTTATGGTCTGTTTTGAATTGAGATTGATTCAAAAATGATTTCGTTGGTTTCAAATTATTCTGTCTGCTACGAATTGGTAATAAAAAGTGTTTTGCATATATCCCTGTCACCATTCGGTTAATTGACCACGATTTCATTTGTTTCAATTTGCATACAAGTTTTGGTTTGTTGTGGTATGAATGATTCGCTTTGTTTGGAATTAGTAATTAAAGATTTGGTTTAATAGGTCGAATATATTTCTGTTATCATTTGATTGATTTAAAACGGTTTTGTTTGCAAATAAGACCAGCTACAGAATCGTGAGATTCTGTAGCTAGTCTTATAATTTAGATTTTTTTTAATTTTACCAATAAAACATTATCTAAACTTGTTTATTCTTGTCCACCTACAGGTACCTACGAATTTCAATGGCAAATTGGACATGTTGTGGTAGTTTAGAAGATGCTTTTGTGATACAGTTTTTTTTTAGGTTGTTAGCTTAAGTTAGAAATAGAGACTTGGGAGATTGTTCCCAGATTTTTTGTAAACTATTTTTGATAATTCCCAAAGGGATGTTTTACCCTGTGGCCTTTAAATACTTGTTATTTTTTGTAATGAATCCATCACTTTTGGGAGAATAAAGACTTTGGACTTATGAGGATACAAACTGGGATGAAAGTGGATGTTTTGTAACATCTTTATCTTTCAATATATCAAACTTTTATTTCAAGTTTTCTTCATATCAGTTTGAAATCAATTATCGACTACTTTAGCTATCATAATTCATTGCAGGTTGATGTGATTTGGTTTATGTGTTGTCCATATCTGATGTCTCTTATTTTAAAGTACAACAATTACTTTGTTTCAATTTAATGAATTAAAGGTTTATCTTCTTCGTTAAATGAATCATTTTGTACAAATCTTCGCATACAAGTTTATCTAAATGTGATGATTTGTAAATTTTAAGATTGTTGTCATTTTATGTCTTGTTTGTCCTGTCATTTATGTTCAAAGAGCACTGTTGCTTCCTGTTTACAAGAAGTTTGTGGAAAATCTGGTGCGGTTTTCCTCCCATCGAACAGCTGAATCAGATACTTTGCATGGGACAAATTGGAAAGTGTTACTTCAGGTTAGATCGTTATTTGCAATTTGAGACATAATAAATTCAAGAATTTTCAGTAGTATAGATAGATGTATAGTTTAGTTTTATTGTACAGATTGTTATTTTAATTATTCATCTTTAGATAGTTTTCATTTCATTCCTTTCTCATAAAAATTATAAAATTCAAAAATAATAGCTTTGTTGTTATAGGACAGCTCACAAATGGTTTTTTCAGGTTTTCGATTTAAAATCTGTAATCTGTAGATATTGTACATTTGTAGTTGGGATCTAATTATGTTGATAATTGAACATTTAATTTCATAGAATTATTTCTGTATAATATTAGGCAATAGACTGTATATATATATTTCAGATTTATTTATTAGTTTTCTTTAATTGTTGTTTTCATTTAGGTTAGTTCCTTTAGTTAGTTTTCTTTCGTTTTCCTAGGACTTAGATCGGCCAACGAAGCCGCTAAACCCATCGGGGTGTATCATCCCAAACAACTTGGGTTATTTAGACAACCACGGACCAGATCCACTCCTCCAGTTGACGAGCGTTCAATTTCGCCCGTCAACAAATGGAGCTAGAAGGAGGGCCTGAAAATTATTAATGGCACGAGGCGGTCGTAAGACTCCTCCACCACCAAACCGCTCACCTATAGTGACAAGAATTAATTCAAATGACAACATCGTCCCTCAAACAAGAACCACATCAAACAATGATCTATGGATCACAGTTGAACCAACAACCCTGAATCCTGCAGGTGGTGACATAAAAGAGATTGTTTGCCAATCTCTCTTAAGAACACATAGTGCCTTCGCCCATCTGAGGCAACCAAATCGACCTTTGGACCAAACTTTAGATTTATCTGATATCAGAGAACAACTTGGAGGAACTAACCTCACTTTGAACCCTATAGATCCAATCCTCACTCCTGTTGTAGGAGGATCTGGAATACCACCTTCACCACCTCCATCACCTCCTTCTTCTTCTGGAGAAGACTCTTTTGACGAAGGAAGTTCCCCTTCTCATACTTCCACACCGCCTACACCAATGGCCAACCAGAACAATCCTGCTAGACCTTGGCTCAACCAGGATGCAGTAGCCGTACCTGGGCCTCAACATACCTTACCCAAACATCCAGAGAAGTGGCTTCCCAAGTTTGACCCTGACTCAAAACAGATCGCCAAAGATCACATTAAAAAGTTTATGTTAGCCATTAGAATCCATAATGTTGAGCATGAAGATGTAGTCTGTAGTTTTTTCCCCTATAATTTTGAGGGCAATGCCTCTACTTGGTACTTTGCCCAGTAACCCCATACCATCATGTCTTGGGAGAAGTTCGAATCCTGCTTTCTTGAGAATTTCGGTGATGATAAGTCCCCAAAAGTTCTAGTTATGGATATTTCTAGCTTAAGAATGAACCCAAAAGAGAAAATTAAAGACTTTAATCAAAGATTCTTAACACTAAAAAATCGAATCCCTACGGACTCGATGCTTGCTGAGAATCTTATCATAGCATACTATACTAAAGTCTTGTATCAAAGTATAGCCATTTGGGTAAAACGATCTAAGAAAGCTACGTTGTTAGAGGCCTTTGAAGAAGCCATCCAGATTGAAAAAGACATCCTTAGTTTAAAGGACACTACTAGCAACGAAACAAAGACTAGTTTCTCTTCCAAAAAGAAGATCTAAATCCTCCCTCGACCTGCTCAAAATAAAGCACAACCTGAAAGCTCGGATTTAGAAAACTTAACTAAAGTTGTTCAAAAACTGTCAAATCAAGTTATAGATTTGAAAAGGACAGTCGAAGAAGCTTCCTCAAGCAAAGGGTCCTACAAACCCCCATTCAGGAAGCCTTTTCCCACCAACCGACCTAATCCAAATACCGAAGGCCTAAATCTAGAAAGTCTGCAATTCACCCTTCAAACAATTCTAGAAGCCCAAGATAACTTGATGCCTCCTGAGATTCCTAAGGAGGTAGTTGAACAAGAGACATTTGAAGAATAAGAACCTTCTTCGAACGTTTTTGGAAACTTCTCGGATAGCATTTTTCAAGCTAACTTCGAGACAGTACATCCCTACAATACTAGGAGTAAGACAACAAACAAACCTTCTTCCGAAAACACTACGACTTTGCCCCCAAAGAAATCTAAACCAGTTGAGACTAAATAGAGTCATGTAAATCCCAACTTAGATTATGATTTAGTTGAAGATCTAAAAAAGTTAAGGGCCAACATTTATGTTTATGAATTATTAAAATTTTCATTTCTTCTACAAAAAATGTTACAGAACATCGCAGAGAATAGAAAACATGGTAATTCAAGCAGCAACAAGGTTGTACAGAACAAAGTTCCTCAGAAGACTTCCGCTAAGAATAATCCTAATCCTCATGATAAAGGAATCCTTCCTGTAAATAATGTAACAAATGTAGATAAACTAGCTTTAGAAACCGCGAGTAAAAAGCCACAAGCTTCCACACTCGGTACTCGCAGAAATGTACCTCCATTTTTGTTAACTTTTGAAATCTTTAACAGAAACATGCACAATTGTATGGTAGACTCAGGAGCATCATCCAATGTAATTCCATGGTCTGTGTGTCAGAAAATTAATGCTGAAGTTGAACCATCCACCTTAAAAATCATCCAACTTGATCGAACTAGTGTTAAAGTTATAGGTGAATTAAGGAATGTGCTTATAAGATTATCGTCTAACCCCAAAGTTCATCAAGTTATTGATATTATTGTTGTGGATATTCCAGAGGTTTATGGTTTGTTTCTAAGAAGAGATTGGTCGGAGTAGCTACACGGCTATTTCGCGACAGATTGGTCTCACCTGTGGCTTCCAGAGAACGATAAGCCCAACAAAATCAAGGTAAATCGTGAACGCTACCTCAAGTTCACGGTCACATATTTGAATGATCCCAACGAACCATTTACACCTTCTGTTGATTCACTCGAAATACAAGGGATGGATACCTTTTTCGGCAATTTCATGGTCGAGACTTCAGCTAGCACCAATCCATAACAACAGTATGAGATTGTAGCATATGTGCAGCCAGTAGCTTCTACACAATGGTCTCATGCACCCGGTAAAAATCAAATTTGGTCTCTTTATTTTGATGGGTCAAAGTCCAAAGAAGGAGCAGGTGCAGGCTATGTTATTATTGATCCAGTAGGTAACAAAACCTTGATTGCATGTAGGCTAGAATTTGAATGTACTAATAACACAGTGGAATATGAGGCTTTACTGCAGGGCCTTAGAAAATCTTTAGATATGAACATTCAAAATCTGACTGTCTTTGGCAATTCCGAAATCGTGGTTAGATAGGTAAGAGATTCTATCCACTGTCTATCTCCGCATCTTAAAAGCTACCAATCCAAGGTATGGAATTTAATGAATAAGTTTTCTTCTTTCAATATAAATTCTATTCCTAGATTGAATAACTCTAAAGTTGATCTATTAGCTAACGTAGCTTCAAAACTTTTTTCTGCAGAAGGCTTGTCCCCGAATGTGTTCTCCATCGAACTGTTGTTCGGGCCATCCGTTCCCGAAAATATCACAAATTGGAGAGTCTTTGACAACGATCAATAGATTATTAGCTTCCTGCATATGGAAGAAACTTTTCAAGGAGCGATGATTAATGAATGCACTCTTGACGACAATTTGTGGGACTTCACAATAATACCAGATCTGAGAACTCCTGAATCTTGATCGGACATGGTAAATTCGATCCCTAAGTCTGTAGTTAGATTAGAAAATTTTTATGATCTTCAAGATAAATTCAAAAAATCAGTCAACTGTAAAACCAATAGTTCCTTGTTATCATATGAAAAAGTAAACTTGGGAACTAATGACAATCCACAGTGCATTAATTTAGGGGTGGGGTGTTCTGAACAAGAAAAAGTCGCATTTATTAAATTGTTTAAGGAATTTAAAGATGTTTTTGTGTGGACATATGATGACCTTAAAAATTTCGACCCTAACATCATACACCACGTCATTCCTATGAAACCCCAAACCTTACCCTTTCAAAAAAAGTTAAGAAAAATGCACCCCAAGCTCGAACCGACCGTCAAAAAAGAATTAAATAAACTCCTAAATGCTAAGATAATTTTCCCAGTTAGGCACACATAACGGGTTTCTAACCTTGTCCCTGTCCGGAAGAAAAGTGGGGAAATCCGACCTTGTGTCGATTTCCAAAACCTTAATAGAGCGTCTAATAAAGACAACTACCCTGTCCCACCCATGGAACAGATCCTTCAACAGGTATCTGGTTCTGAGAGACTATCCTTATTGGATGGTTTTTCAGGGTACAACCAAGTCCTGATGTCTCCTCCAGACCAACTTAAAACCCCCTTCCGCACTCCATGGGGCACCTAGGCTTACATGAAAATGCCCTTTGGACTGATTAATGCCAGTGCCACTTTCCAGAGAGCGATGGACATCGCTTTTCGAGGCTTAATCAATCAATCCGTCGTAGTTTACTTAGATGATGTTACTGTATTTTCCAAAAACAAAACCGATCATCTAGCAAATTTAAGAGTTGTTCTATAGCGATGTCATAAATACGACATTTCCTTAAATCCTAAAAAAACTATCTTCATGGTAGAACAAGGTAAACTCATGGGATTCATTGTGTCAAGCAAAGGGATGATTATTGACCCTAAAAGGACTCAAGTCATCTTGAAACTCCCCCCTCCCTCATCCAAAAATTCTATGCAGTCTTTCTTAGGCCAGATAAACTTCGTCAGGAGATTCATTCCCAGTTTCTCCGAGATGGTGAGACCTTTACAGAATTTAATTAAGAAAGATGCACAATATCATTAGGGACATGTAGAAAATCAATCTTTCAACTCAATAAAAAAGGCCATAATAGACGCTCCTTCTCTCATGAGCCCCAACTTTTCGCAAGACTTCACGCTCTACACTTTTGCTTATGACCACTCCTACGTTGTCGTCCTAACTCAAAAGAACGCTGAAAACAATGAAATACCCATTGCCTTTATGAGATCTTCTTTCAAAGGTGCGGAACTAAATTACGCAATGGTAGATCAACAAGCCTACGCTGTTTTCAAAGCAGTTAAGCATTTTCGATCTTATCTTTTGAAATCTAGGACAAAAATTATTGTCCCTTACCTAGCCGTCAGGAACCTGTTAGTGAAGAAAGAACTAGGTGAAAAGAGAGCGAATTGGGTCACCTCCTTGCAGGAGTATGACATAGAAATTACCCCAGCTCAAATAGTGAGAGGCCAAGGGTTATGCAAGTTAGTTGCTGATTCAATAGCAGGACAACAAGAAAAAAATGATATGTCAAACCAAGGGAAGCATAATCAAAATGCAATCTGTTGTGCACAAAACTCGGTCAGTCCATGGTATGACGATATAAAATTCTGTCTTGAACATGGGTCAGCCCCCCGTCACCTGGATCCCACTAAGAGAAGAGCGCTAGGATTAAAATCTACCTCCTTTCATTTGATTAATGGTATTCTTGTTCGTCAAAATTTTGATGGAGTACTATTGCGTTGTCTTGAAAAAGATGAAGAAGAAAAGGTCTTACTAGAATTGCATGCAGGAGAAGCTGGTGGACATTTTGGTGGTGACATCACTGCCCATAAAGTCTTGAGAGTCGGTTATTACTGGCCCACACTTTTTAGATATTACCATGCCTTGTGTCGCAACTGTATTATTTGTCAAAAATCATCAGGGCGGTTACAGAAACCATCCTTTCCTTTGCAGTTCATTTCAGTAGACTCCCCTTTTCAGCAGTGGGGCCTTGATATTATAGGTCCAATCAATCCACCATCCTCACAGCAACATAATTTTATCATAACAACCATAGATTACTTCACCAAGTGGTATGAAGCTGCCGCATTAAGAACTGTGAATACCAGTCAGGTAATTGCCTTTTTAAATTCAAATATTATTACTCGTTTTGGTATCCCTGACTGTTTAGTATTTGATAACGCTTCTTATTTTTCATCTCTTGAGATGAGCGAGTTCTCTCTAGAAAAAGGAATTAAATTGAAGTATTCTACCAGCTACTATCCCCAAGGAAATGGATTGGCAGAATCAACGAATAAGAATCTAATTAAAATCATCAAGAGAACGGTAGCTGAAAATCACAAAAATTGGCATAACGCACTGTTAAACGTAATCTGGGATGATAGGGTAACACCAAAGAATGATGTAGGTAAATCTCCCTTCTTTCTCGTCTATGGCAGAGAAGCAATTCTACCACCACACATTCTTCTTCCCTCATTACAGCTATCACATAAAATACAAGAGGAAGACTGTCCCCCTTTGGAAAACTGAATTAACACTTTAATGAAACTAGAAGAGGTAAGAGCTCAAGCTAAATGTAAGTTAGATCAACATCAACTAGTGGTCAAAAGATGGTTTGATTCTAACTCTACCTCTGATAGGAATTTCAAAGTAGGTGACCTTGTCTTGAAATGGGACAAACCGCATGAGGCAAAGGGAGAGCACACCAAGTTTCAGAACTTATGGCTTGGACCATTTTTAATTGCTGAAAAATTGGGTCCTAGCTCTTTCCGATTACAGAGTTTAGAGGGACAGCCAGACACCTATCCGGTGAATAGCCAAGCTCTGAAAATATATTTTGCTTGATGACAACCCTTTGTATACTATGTAAATATTTTTCTTTTGTTTGCTTTTATTTTACTATTTTGATTTTGATTTTTCCCTTTGTACTTATCAGTTTTTATTTTTGGAAATACACATACCTGCATGCTGAACTATTCAGACAAAGAAAACAAAAAATTCTTTCACTGAAATGACTATTGAAAAATTGTCTAAACATCAATTATATACTTCTGAAATTTACATTTGTGTTGAAAAGACTGTTGTTTGAAAGAAGTTAACTGATTTCGATCTGTGAGGGAAGCTTGTCATGATCATCCATTATCTTTTTATGATGTCCCTGTTCCTTAAGGGAATAACTCATAAGATGTCTCCCTACCTTAGAAGGTTGTTTCTATAAATAAACCATCTCTGGATCTTAATGAAGGACAATTCTAAAAAAATCTGTTAAGGTCTGTAAAAATATGTTTAAAATATCATAATTTTCAGCATCACCCCGCTCAATTATATATCTTTAAAAAATTAAATCATAAAAGAGCTGTGGGAAGTGCTTGTAAACCCGTCGAGATGCTGAACAGGTCTGCTGGCAGCGGGTAAATGCATGCATGATGCCAAGACAACTTCACCGGGGTACTGAACAGGCCCGCTGGTAGTGAAGCAATGTCGGGTATATGAAAATTCGTAAGTATGAAATCTCTTGACCGTAAAATGTCCTTTATTCTAATTTGGAACTTCTTGGCAGGATACAGATATCATAGTGGGTTAAATGGAAACCCTGTCGAGGCTATGAACGCCTGCTGGCAACAGTGGCCCTGTCAAAAGTATTGGATATTTTATCTTTAATATCGTGGCTTGCTTGTCTTAAGACTGTTATCAGTTTTCATCCTTTAAACACTGCTGGAATATTTGATTATTGATGATGTTTAAACAATTTGCTGGTTGTTTTTGAGTTAGAATTATTCTCATTATCATAATCTGAATTTGTTCTTTTGGCAGAGATAACTGAATCTACCAGTGTGTCACCATTGTTGGCAGCCATTTCTCATTTTTATCCTATCTTTATAAGATGCCTACACAAATGTTTTGGAACCCTTGATTCTCATCGCAATCTTTTGAATAAAACAACACTACTATCTTGCGCATTTTGCACACCTGCCTTTGTTCTCGTTTTCATGACTGCAAGCGTGAAAATTTTGATTTCGAAGTCACGTCAATGGCATTAAAATCGTCACTGGATTATTATGGTTACTCTTGTCTATGTTTTCATTGCATTTCCAATTCAATTATGGTCACACAGTTGGCAAGACACCAAAACCTTACTCATTTGGCATTTTTTTTGTTGTTAATATGATTTCATTTTTATGAGACTGTGATGATATTCTAATCATTGTGATTGAGTCCTTGATTCAATGGTGGTTTGATGTTCTATTGCTTTTGATCGAATTCAATGGTTTCATAACAACACATTAACATGGTGATTAGATCTTTAATTCAATGGTTTCATACAAATCATACGATTTATGATCGAATCCTTGGTCCTATATTTGAAACATTGTTTTGATTTTAAAACCATGCAAACACTATTGCTTGTGCAAATATTTGGGTCACTTACCATAGTTTTCATTAATTGTTTGAATGACATTGATTTTAACATATTACAATAGTTATTTGAATCACCATATGCATCGTCGATTGTACATTTGGATATGACTGTTTTTCATGGGTTGATTTCGTTCCACCACCCTCGCACACTTAGGCATTAATGCCCTCCTTCTATCCCAGGTTACCTCTGTTGGTTTTTGGGGAAGCCTGTGAGCTATCTGTCCTACGTATACCCTGACCAAAACCTTGTCCATTTACCCTGCTCACTGCGTGTCCTGTTCTATGGCACCTGTGGTGCGCATAGAACCTAATGGTAGCCAAACACTCCTATTATTCGACAATGCTCGTGAGGATTTGGAAAATAGTGGTTGGTTAGTTTTTATCCAAAGATTTGAGGGTTTCAACCTTTTAGTAGCCCAACAGTTCACCCTCACCTTCGACGGATGCAGGGCTAAGGTCAGAGACATACAACTCGAGCTAAGTGA
This sequence comes from Picea sitchensis, assembly GCA_010110895.2. Taxonomy (NCBI): domain Eukaryota; kingdom Viridiplantae; phylum Streptophyta; class Pinopsida; order Pinales; family Pinaceae; genus Picea; species Picea sitchensis. Next base: position 63,254 of record SNQJ01S0038407.1, on the reverse strand, counting down.
GGAATTCCTCAGCTCGGCTACAGGCTTAGCAGTTAAAGGGCACAGGTGGTTTAAGGACTCCAAAGTGGACGATGTACCATGGCCGCTCGTATTCACATCGAGAAAGATTGTTAGTTGTGATAGAGGTATGTCTATCACTGCCCTCAAACCTAGGTGGCATGATCTATTGGCAATTGTTAAGTAGTTTTTGACCTACGAAGATCGTTATGGTTTGGTATTTTTGTATCATCTTCGGTTATTGATGAATTTTATAGACTACCCTCTGAACATGATGCACTATCTCCTATGCAGTATGTATAATATGTCCAAATGATTTAAGCATGAGAAGGCTGATAGCAGCCTTTTCCATCACTACTTGATCAAAATCATTATCGTTCATCATTTAAGCCTTAGTGGTGACTGTTGGCAAGCCTTTCTATCAAGGAATGGCTTTGCCACTCCCGAGTGTGTTCAGGTAGACAAGGTTGTGGTAAATGAAACCCTGGTTGTGCCTACCGTGCCATCTCCTACCCTTCTACCCCCTATCAAACCCTCGAATTGACCCAACTTTGACCTACCCGATACCATGGCCAACCCATGTGCTAAAGAAAATACTAAGGCCGTCAAGAGGCCTGTAAGGAAGAAAGGAAAAGGTGTTACTGGTGTCAACAGTAAGGGAAATAAAAATGCACGATGGATATCTAGATGTTCTAGGAATAAGCCCAAGCAAAATGTAGACCAAAAGCCTATCGTTTTGAGTGAGGATTCAGACTCTGATATTGAATGTTTCCTAGCCAAGGAATACCCTTACTCTCATGGCCTCTGCTCTATGGAACCCTATGAATATGTCTCCAACTTACCTCCGTGCCTTAAGAATGACCCTAACTTCCCTGGAATTAAGCTTCACAGTGAAACCCCTGGTAACTTGAATGAACCCTCACCTGTAATGCCAAGGCCAAATCAACCACCATGTACTCAATGCAATTATTGGCTTGAACGCTATTATACTGACGTTCCACTGTTGCAATCTAAGATTAAATCATTAGAGGAATGAATTACTGTGTTGTCAAAAGAAAGAGACAGGCTACAAGCCAACGAGAAGAAACAAAAGACCACTGGTTCAATTGTATTCATAAATGTTGAGGCATCAACGACCTTTGTCAATTCAAAGTTATCCTGACTGAATCATTTTCCTACTGCCCAGGTATGTATTTCAACATTGATTTTGTTTTATGAATTGGTTTGAATTAGTATGACTGATTGGGTTTGCTTTCGATTATTTCTATTTGTTTAAATAGATTAAAAACAATCTTGTTTGCTTCGAATTACCATAAATGATTTCATTTTGTATTTGAGTTAACACGAAAGATTTCGTTTAGAATTGGTACAAACTATTCTATTACATCGATTCAGTTTGCTAAAATCCAATGTAGCTATGATTTGATTAATATGATTTTGTTGTTCTTGGATTGTGTCGGCTCTAAGTTAGCTCGATTCGGTTCTGTTTGGTTTGATTTTGAAAATATTATGTATGTTTGAATTAGCATAGTCTTTTATGTATGCGATGCATTAATATCAAAGATTGGTTTGATAAATACAATGTAATCTATTGATTCGAAAAAACAACTCTGTTAGTTTTGGATTTAAATACGATTTTGTTAAGTTCCGAGTCGACATAAACTATTGCGTTTGTATTGAATATGAAAGATTTGCTTGATCGGTTATAGTCTATTTTGAATTGAGATTGATTCAAAAATGATTTCGTTGGTTTCGAATTATTTTGTCTGCTCCAAATTGGTAATAAAAAGTGTTTTGCATATATCCCTGTCACCGTTCGGTTAATTGACCACGATTTTGTTTGTTTCAATTTGCATACAAGTTTTGGTTTGTTGTGGTATGAATGATTCGCTTTGTTTGGAATTAGTAATTAAAGATTTGGTTTAATAGGTCAAATATAGTTTTGTTATCGTTTGATTGATTTAAAACGGTTATGTTTGCAAATAAGACCAGCTACAGAATCGTGAGATTCTGTAGCTAGTCTTATAATTTAGATTTTTGTTAATTTTACCAATAAAACATTATCTAAACTTCTTTATTCTTGTCCACCTACAGGTACCTACGAATTTCAATGGCAAATTGGACATGTTGTGGTAGTTTAGAAGATGCTTTTGTGATATAGTTTTGTTTTAGGTTGTTAGCTTAAGTTAGAAATAGAGACTTGGGAGATTGTTCCCAATTTTTTTGTAAACTGTTTTTGATAATTCCCACATGGATGTTTTACCCTGTGGCCTTTAAATACTTGTTATTTTTTGTAATGAACCCATCACTATTGGGAGAAGAAATACTTTGGACTTATGAGGATACAAACTGGGATGAAAGTGGATGTTTTGTAACAGCTTTAGCTTTCAATATATCAAACTTTTATTTCAAGTTTTCTTCATATCAGTTTGCAATCAATTATCGACTACTTTAGCTATCATAATTCGTTGCAGGTTGATGTGATTTGGTTTATGTGTTGTCCATATCTGATGTCTCTTATTTTAAAGTATAGCAATTACTTTGTTTCAATTTAATGAATTAAAGGTTTATCTTCTTCGTTAAATGAATCATTTTGTACAAATCTTCGCATACGGGTTTATCTAAATGTGATGATTTGTAAATTTTAAGATTGCTGTCATTTTATGTCTTGTTTGTCCTGTTATTTATATTCAAAGAGCACTGTTGCTTCCTGTTTACAAGAAGTTTGTGGAAAATCTGGTGCGGGTTTCCTCCCATCAAACAGCTGAATCGGATACATTGCATGGGACAAATTGGAAAGCGTTACTTGAGGTTAGATCGTTATTTGCAATTTGATAGATAATAAATTCGAGAATTTTCAGTAGTATAGATAGATGTATAGTTTAGTTTTATAGTATAGATTGTTATTTTAATTATTCAGCTTTAGATAGTTTTCATTTCATTCATTTCTCATAAAAATTATAAAATTCAAAAATAATAGCTTTGCTGTCATAGGACAACTCACAAATGGTTTTTTCAGGTTTTCAATTTAAAATCTGTAATCTGTAAATATTGTACATTTGTAGTTGGGATCTAATTTTGTTGATAATTGAACATTTAATTTCATAGAATTATTGCTGTATAATATTAGGCAATAGACTGTATATATATATATTTCAGATTTGTTTATTAGTTTGCTTTAATTGTTGTTTTCATTTAGGTTAGTTTATTTATTTAGTTTTATTTCATTTTCCTAGGACTTAGATCGACCAACAGAGCTGCTAAACCGGTCGGGGTGGATCATCCCAAATGGCTTGGGTTATTTAGACAACCCTGGACCGGATCCACTCCTCCAGTTGACGAGTGTTCAATTTCGCTCGTCAACACAGTAGTACAGCTCACGCGTATACATGCCCAAACAATTCTACAACCTGCATATATGCTCCCAAATAGTACTACATCCTGCGTATACCTTCTAAGATATTAGGGTTTATCCTTCAAGATCAACTCAGATCCTCTGCAACCAATTTATCATTCTCTTTTGTTTTTCACTGTCCAAACTTCCCACCAGCCATTCACAATACATCCAAGCTCTCCAATAGCTTACTCATTCTCCACAACCAATCAATATGAATGCTACTCAATCATGCATAAGAAATCAACATACTATAGCCATCATATCAGTACTGAATAATAAGAGTGTTGCTCACTCCATCAACCAACATAAACCACATCATATCAACCATACCAAGAATGCCCTAGGCATTCACAACACAATAAGAAATTCTATCCATCAAGACAATAATGTAACCATACTAGTGTAGCAGTGATAGATCTGAGCCCATAGAGTGTAGATATGGAACCTGCTTAAGTCTTCAACAACTTGTCATCATCTCAACCAAAAATCTCCATGATTTTATCCATTGTATGCTCCCTATACACTGACAACCTGTGTACTGTACACACGTTGCACACTAACAGCTTGCGTATACGCCCCCTATACATAGACAGCCTGTGTATGCACTAGAAAATAGGTTTTTTCTGTGATTTCAAGAATTTCACTGTCATGATCTCAGACTTGCCGAAAATTCAATGCATCCATGAGATCCTTCTCACACTCTCTTTCTCAAAATAGATCTTCAATCATGCTCAAGAGATCCACACCAGAGATTCTCTCACAAGAAGCTCTCCATCAATATTCCAAAAGATATTCTCACAAGAATCTCTCCATTGATCCACAAAAAGGATGATATACAAGACTCCATAGCTATCTTATTTATACTTTCATCCTCTAGGTCACTTAACCCATTTCTAGGCCACTTACCCTAATTTCCTTATTTTAGGGTTAACCACTTTCCAAAAATAGAAAGTTATCCAATACTTTATCATTTAAATATTCTTTCTTGATTTTGTCACTTCTCTTTATTATTTAAATAATCTACCTTGACTTTGTCACTTTACTTTATCATTTAAATAATGATTTCGTCTTTTAGCTCACTTTGACTTCTTTGACCTTGGGGGCTTCAAGCCTTCATATGGGGGTCCTCCAACTTTGTAAGGCCATAAATCTCAAACCGTGAGGAGTTATGTGACATTCCACATTCCATCGGAAATGGTATGACAAGAACTATCCATCTAGGATAGTTTCACCAACAATTTCATTGATATTCAACTCATTATTCCACATACAAGAATGGGTCATCCAACCATTCTTCTAGGATAACGCAATCCTCAAAGCATCTTCCCGTGAGGGCTTTCACCATAAGGTGACCACTTTGGAGTTCATCCATTTGTGCACCTTATCAATCATGATAAGAAAATAATGAGACATCTATACATTTTCCAACAATACATCACATACCAATGAAACCATATCGATCCATATTCATCATGTATCAATGACAACTCATTGATCCATCTTCATCATATCAATGACAACTCATTGACCCATCTTCATATATGCATTCTCATCAAGAAAAATACATATTACATTACATCAATCATTGATCAATCAATCCTTTGGCATCAATCAATCACTTGATATCAATCAATCAAACCATTGGCATCAATGACAACATGATCCAACAATATCCCCATTTGGCATTGATGTCAATACCAACATTGATGTCAACACTAATTGCCAATTATTGATGTCAACATGTAGATAAGGCATGTTCTACATCAATAGTCAATGTGACTATCTCTCCCCATCAATAAACATCAATCACATCAATGTGATTAACTCTCCCCCTTTGACATCAATGGAAAAGGGCCATTTTCCTCTTGGGTATGCTCCCCCTGTCTGAGTGCCTTTGATAATATCTCCCTTTTTGAACAAAGGATATCACTCTGATGTAATGTTGAAGATGCATCGAACATATTCCCCCTATGACCATTTCTCCCCCTGGAATTATGCTTCTATGCTCTTTCTTCAAAAAAATGCAAATTGTTGTGCTAATCAAGTAGTACCAATGGTGTAATATCATCAAGCATATTCCATATATGAGTGTACCAAAACTTGTACACCATCATGCATCAACACCATGTTGGAAAATACTTAACAGACAACGAATGGCATAAGTACAAGAAGAGCGAATGGCATAAGTACGGGAAGAATGTACAGAGGATTGTTGGCAAATATTTATCAGACAACGAATGCTTGTCATTGATGGCAAGTACAATGGTGAAGATGGCATGAGTACAGGCAGTTTGTGATTGACAGGCAAACAAAAGATAAGTTCAGGAAGGTCGAATGATTGAAGGCGAATGATCGAAGGCAACGCAACATTGATCAAGTGATCACAGACTCGTAAAGTTTGAGAAGAATCTCTGATCATTGGATTTCATTCAAAATTCCTGATGGTCGTCAAATCTCAAGAAGAGCGCACTGAAGAGGAGGAAAAATCTCAGACGTTAGATCCAAGTGCAAGACCCAACCATCGTTGGATCAAGGAGAACTTGCATGATGTTTAAAGTATAACAAGGAGTACAGGGCTCGCAAATCTCGAAAGCAGGAGGACCGTCCATCTCAGGGGGTTATGTGGACTGTTGATCCGACTCCTTGTCGGAGTTTCGAGGATCGCATGTTAGAAATGTCAAAGAAACAATGCAACATGAATCTTGATTTCTCGATATGCAAAATACCGGCGTAATCTGAGCCGTCAAATCAAGATCACATCTGAACCGTTGATCCGACTCCATGTCGGAGTTTTGAGGATCGCGTGTTGGAAATGTCAAAGAAACAATGCAACAGGAATCCCGATTTCTCGATATGAAAAATCCCGATGTAATCTGAGTCATCAAATCAAGATGTGATCTAGACCATTGACTCGACTCACGTCAGCTAGGAACACGTGGCACAACCAGGTAATGACAAGTATCAGACTGATTCAACATTTCAGGCACATGTAAGTCACGAATCAGAGTGACACGTGGCAGTATTCAACACGTGTCAATCCACGTGTGACGTCAGTAGATGTACACCATGTCAGAGTTTTGGGGATCGAGAGTTGGACATGTCAAAGATTATTGACATCAGGAATCCCGATATCGCGATATGTGAAATCTGAGCCGTCGGATTAAGGTTGAATCTGGACCGTTGATTACAGCCCTTGTCGGAGTTTCGGGGATCGAGAGTTGGACATGTCAAAGATTATTGACATCAGGAATCCCTATATCGCGATATGTCAAATCTGAGCCGTCAGATTAAGGTTGAATCTGGACTGTTGATTCCAGTCTTTTTCGGAGTTTCGGGGATCGAGAGTTGGACATGTCAAAGATTATTGACATCGGGAATCCCGATATCGCGATATGTGATATCGCGATGTAATCTGAACCATCATATCAAGATCTGATCTGGATCGTTGATTCGACTTCTTTACGGAATTTTGTGGATCGAGATTTGTAAGTGACAAGAACATTGAACATAAGGAATGTCGAAATGCTAAAATCCGATTTAAAGGCAAGATTAATAAAGTTCATCCAACGGTGCGGATAAACTTGAATGTGATTGAAGGGTTACTGTTCCCTCTCACAGTTAACTCCTCAGTTACGAATCTGTTAAAATAAACGGACTCATGATTGAGAATCAATTAGCGTTTCAGTTGCTAGGACAGTTGTCCTTGTTTTGCCTAAGGAAATGTGAAGTGGAACCATCAGGGAGGTGTGTATAAAAGAAAATGAGACAGAATGTGAATGGTTGGTTGTTCTGGATGAAAAAGAATGAAACTGTAAGAAAGGGAAAAGGAGAGGATGCGCAGGATAAAATTGAGCATATGTGCAGAGTGAAATGAAAGGCAGAGAAGAATAACAGAGCAAGTTGAAGCAAAGCATAATGACAGAAAAATTTGATGCAGAGCAGAACTACTGAACAGACAAAGGAAGAGAAGAATTGCAGAACAGTTTGTAGAAGATGAGACTTACAAAACAGAGAAAGAGTGGTTAGAATTGATTTATTTGTGTAGTTATCTGTGTATTCAATTCCTTAATACATTAGGGAGGTTGGGAGGTGCTCGGGAGGACTGTTGTCCTCAGAGGTTCAAGTGGGATCTTGGACACAGGAAGTTGTAGCTTCCATCTAGTTGCAGCCAGAGAAACTAGGGTGGTAGGGTGGTGCAAGGGAGAACGAGTGTTCTCTGTTATACAGGTTGGAGCCTGTGTAACTGGAAGTTGGTGCTTCCATCCAGTTGGTGCTGGAACATTTAGGAAGTTGGTGCTTCCATCCAGTTGGTGCTTCTTTCTAGTGGGTTCTAGAGAAACCAGAGAGTTGATGCTCTCAAACAAGTTGTATCTTGTAAAACAGAAGTAGCAGCCTCACATTGAGTTGGTGCTCAATTAGAGATGATGTACAGAACCTAAAATACTACCTATCATTTCGAAGAAGAAAAGGTTTTCTCCCTTTATGGGTTTCCTCGTGAAAATATGTCTCTGTGTATACCTTATGTGTGACTAATTCTTTTTACTTTTACTGTCTATATGCTGTATAATGTTGATGATCACTTGAAGAAAGATTAAGAATATTTTAATAGAGTTAAAATTGTTTAAGCTCAAATACAACTGATTCACCCCTGTTCAACAACATAGGTATTCCAACAGAGGACGAACACCTTCAGTAACCACTCACATAACCATATCAAAGATCAACACACCGATGTTTTCACGTGGTAAAACCCTTACCAGGAAACATTGACGACCCCAGCCAACGCGGCCACTTGGAGCAGTTTATTAATGCAAAGAAAAAGATTACAGAGAAATTTTACAAGAGAGTTTCTCACAATTGATCATCGGAAAATGACCCTCCATGCTCTTTAAATAGAGATCATGGACCAATCAGGTGTTAAGCCACAGATCAATGGTCGTTAATATCGAAGAGAGTATGAACCGTCGGATCACTCTATGTCGGGAACATATCGTGACCGTCGGATTTCCTAACTACAAATGCATACTAATGCATACTAAAGAAACACACTTTTACCTAATGACATATTAAACCAAGTAGATATTAACTAAATCCTAAGTGTCTAAATATCCTAACATCCCCCCTTAAGAACAACTTGGGATAGGATTAAAGGATTTACAATAATGACACAGTAGGAGAAGGAAGGAGGCATTAGAGCCTATCCCCCCTTAATGACAGCTTCCTGAACTCCTAACATAGATCGAAGTTTGGAAAAATTCACTTCTGTAAGAGACTTTGTGAAAATGTCTGCAACTTGATCTTCTGTAGGGAAAAAGAGCACTTCAATAACTTGATCATGAATGAGCTTTCTGATGAAGTGCATGTGTATCTCGATGTGTTTGCTATGCTGATGTTGAACTGGTTCTTTGGCGATCTTGATGGCACTTTGATTGTCAAACCAAAGTCTGGTCGGATGCTGGTGCTAGAATCCAAACTTTGAAAGGATCTGTCGAAGCCACAGGGCTTCCTGACTTGCATTTACCACTTCTCGGTACTCTGCTTCTACTGAAGAAAGTGAAATATCCTGTTGTTTCTTACAGGCCCAAGTGACAGGTCCTGAACCAAGGCTGAAAACATAACCTGCAGTAGAATTCCGATCATCGAGGTCGCCAACCCAATCTGAATCAGTGAAACCAACCAATAAGGGAGTCCCCCCTGAACTGTAATATATCCCAAGCTGAACAGTACCACGAACATAGCGAAGTATCCTTTTAGCTGCTTTCCAATGGCTTTC
>SNQJ01S0038407.1:17952-52978 GCA_010110895.2 Picea sitchensis | reverse complement strand
TATGCAAACAGAATTTGAAATGTACATGATAGGAGAACTATCATATTTTCTTGGCTTACAAGTAAAACAAAGCTCTGCAGGAATTTTTATTTCTCAAGAAAAATATTTGAAAGAGATGTTGAAGAAATTTCATATGGAAGATTCTTCTACAGTTAGCACACCTATGGTGGTTGGTTGCAAGCTGAGTAAAGATGATATCTCACCTGATGTTGATCAAAGAACATATCGCTCTATGATAGGCAGTCTTCTGTACATCACAACATCCCGTCCTGATATAATGAAAGTTGTTGGGATGGTAGGCCGTTTTCAGTTTGCTCCTAAACAAAGTCATTTGGTAGCTGTCAAAAGGATATTTAATTATGTGAAGGGAACAATGACTTATGGTCTGTGGTATCCTAGAAATCAGAATTTCCAGTTAACTACTTATTCAGATGCAGACTGGGAAAACTGTGTTGATGAGAGAAAAAGCACCAGTGGAGGAGCATTTTTTCTAGGTGACTCATTAGTTGCATGGCTTAGTAAAAAGCAAGGATCTATCTCATTATCCACTACAGAGGCAGAATACATTGCTGTTGCTACTTGTTGCACACAAATTTTGTGAATGATACAAACTCTTGCAGATCTGAAGGTAAATTACACTGATCCCATTCCAATTCATTGTGATAACACTAGTGCCATTAGTGTTTCCAAGAATCCTGTTCTTCATTCCAAGACTAAGCATATTCCAATGAAGTATCATTTTCTCAGAGAACAAGTTACAAACACAATTGTTCAACTGAATTATATATCTTCTACAGAACAGATTGTTGATATCTTTACTAAACCATTAGCAGCGACCCCTTTTGGATATATTCATCAAAATTTGGGGGTTATAATCTCTTGTTTCTAATCTGTTCACCTGGCCAGGGGGAGTACTTATTGAATATTTGGTGTATTTCCAAAATGCTTATAGTCGACAGGGGGAGTATGTTTTGCAACAGATCAGGGGAAGAATATTACTTCTTTGACATTGATGTCAAAGGGGGAGAAAAGAGTTCGGGAGAGGAGATCCAAATGCATGTGGGTGCTTGTATTGCCATCAATGCCAAAGGGGGAGATTGTTGGAAAATATTTAACAGACAACGAATGGCGTAAGTATAGGAAGATCAAATGGCATAAGTACAGGAAGAATGTACAGAGGATTGTTGGCAAATATTTATCAGATAACGAATGCTTGCCATTGATGGCAAGTACAATGGTGAAGATGGCATGAGTACAGGAAGTTTGTGATCGACATGCAAACAAAAGATAAGTTCAAGAAGGTCGAATGATCAAAGGTGAATGATCGAAGGCAATGCAACATTGATCGAGTGATTGAAGACTCGTAAAGTTTGAGAAGAATCTTTGATCATTGGATTTCATTCAAAATTCCCGATGGCCGTCAGATCTCAAGAAGAGCACACTAAAGAGGAGGACAGATCTCATACGTTGGATCCAAGCGCAGGACATGACCATCGTTGGATCAAGGATAACTTGCACGTTGTTTAAAGTATAACAAGGAGTAGAGGGCTCACAAATCCTGAAAGTAGGAGGACCATCCATCTCAGGGGGTTATGTGGACCGTTGATCCGACTCCTTGTCGGAGTTTTGAGGATCGCGTGTTGGAAATGTCAAAGAAACAATGCAACATGAATCCCGATTTCTCGATATGCAAAATCATGGCGTAATCTGAGCCGTCAAATCAAGATCACATCTGAACTGTTGATCCGACTCCTTGTCGAAGTTTCGAGGATCGCGTGTTGGAAATGTCAAAGAAACAATGCAACAGGAATCTTAATTTCTCGATATGCAAAATCCTGACGTAATCTGAGCCGTCAAATCAAGATGTGATCTAGAACGTCGACCCAACTCACGTTAGCAAACCACGTCATCTAGGAACACGTGGCACAACCATGTAATGACAAGTGTCAGACCAATTCAACATTTCAGGCACATGTAAGTCACGAATCAGAGTGACACATGGCAGTATTCAACACGTGTCAATCCACATGTGACGTCAACAGATGTACACCATGTCGGAGTTTCGGGGATCGAGAGTTGGACATGTCAAAGATTATTGACATCAGGAATCCCGATATCGCGATATGTGAAATCTGAGCCGTCAGATTAAGGTTGAATATGGACCGTTGATTCCAGCCCTTTTCGGAGTTTCAAGGATTGAGAGTTGGACATGTCAAAGATTATTGACATCAGGAATCCCGATATCGTGATATGTGAAATCTGAGCCGTCAGATTAAGGTTGAATCTGGACCGTTGATTCCAGTCTTTGTTGGAGTTTCAGGGATTGAGAGTTGGACATGTCAAAGATTGTTTTCATCAGGAATCTCGATATTGCGATGTAATATGAACCGTCAGATCAATATATGATCTGGATCGTTGATTCGACTTCTTTATGGAATTTTGTGGATCGGGATTTGTAAGTGACAAGAACATTGAACATAAGGAATGTTGAAATGCCAAAATCCAATTTAAAGGCAATATTAATAAAGTTCATCCAACGATGCGGATAAACTTGAATGTGATCAGAGGGTTACTATTCCCTCTCACAGTTAACTCCTCAGTTACGAATCTATTAAAATAAACGGACTCATGATTGAGAATCAATTAGCGTTTCATTTGCTAGGACAGTTGTCCTTGTTTTGCCTAAGGAAATGCGAAGTGGAACTGTCGGGGAGGTGTGTATAAAAGAAAATGAGACAGAATGTGAATGGTTGGTTGTTCTGGATGAAAAAGAATGAAACTGTAAGAAAGGGAAAAGGAGAGGATGTGCAGGATGAAATTGAGCATATGTGCAGAGTGAAATGAAAGGCAGAGCAGAATAACAGAGCAAGTTGAAGCAGAGTAGAATGACAAAAAGTTGATGCAGATCAGACCTGCTGAACAGACAGAGGAAGAGAAGAATTGCATAACAGTTTGTAGAAGATCAGACTTACAGAACAGAGAAAGAGTGGTAAGAATTGATTTATCTGTGTATTCAATTCCTTAATACATTAGGGAGGTTGGGAGGTGCTCGGGAGGACTGTTGTCCTCAGAGGTTCAAGTGGGAGCTTGGACACAGGAAGTTGTAGCTTCCATCTGGTTGCAGCCAAAGAAACCAGGGTGGCAGGGTGGTGCAAGGGAGAACGAGTGTTCTCTGTTATACAGGTTGGATCCTGTGTAACTGGAAGTTGGTGCTTCCATCTAGTTGGTGTTGGAACATTCAGGAAGTTTGTTCTTCCATCCAGTTGGTGCTGGAATATTCAGGGAGTTGGTGCTTCCTTCTAGTGGGTGCTAGAGAAACTAGAGAGTTGATGCTCTCAAACAAGTTGCATCTTGTAAAACAGAGGTAGCAACCTCACATTGAGTTGGTGCTCAATTAGAGATGATGTACAGAACCTAAAAGACTGCCTATCATTTCGAAGAAGAAGAGGTTTTCTCCCTTTATGGGTTTCCTCGTGAAAATCTGTCTCTGTGTATACCTTATATGTGACTGATTCTTTTTACTTTTACTGTCTATATGTTGTATAATGTTGATGATCAATTGAAGAAAGATTAAGTATATTTTAATAGAGTTAAAATTGTTTAAGCTCAAATACAATTGATTCACCCGCCCCCTCTTAGTTGTACTAGTAATTCCAACACACCACAAAATGATGAATCCCATACATGTATGCCAAAGCCTCCATAAAACATGTGCCAATTAACCTGCTAGTAGGTGCCTCTACTAGTGTACCAATCATGCATCAACTATAGATCATCAATGATGTACAACATGATCATCTCATCAACTCACCAATCACATGTACCAATGTGTAGCCCATCCATATGCCAAATGCATCAAGCTTTCCAACAAGTAAGATATCATCAAGATATATCACATAACCAAGTTGCCATAACTTCATTGTCATAACCAGCATTGTTTTTCAACAGAAAATGCATCAATCCATGTTCATGGTTTAGTGCCATGCACCCAAGATTTTATTTTACATCATCACCTTACATAATCCAATATAGAATCATGAGAACCTGCAAAAAACAGTGTCAGAACCTACAATAACCCATGTCAGACCCTGCATCATAGAGTTATACCATCACATCAAACTGCAAACCATGTGCATTGCCTTTTTCCCAAGGCTTTACCACATATATGTGGCCTGCGACACAACAACTCGTGTATGTGCATGACCTATTCAAGGTTAGCCTGCATATGTACGCGACTGTCACCACTTTCACCTGCGTATGCCTCAGTAGATGACACTTTTGAACTTCCCTTCAATCTTTCATTATGTTCTAGCTTCTTTGTCTTCTTCACCCACTTCTGTAGATGTCCCTGCTCCTAAGAACTTGAGCTCTGAGCATCCATGTTTTCAAATATGTCTCCCTTCCTTACTTCATTCCTTCTTCTAGCCATTCTATGTGAAGTCCTCATCATGAGATTTCTTCTTCTGTTCCAGCACTCCTGGGATTTGTGGTCAAATCCACTATAGCTTTAGAATCTCATGGTGTTACAGTGAACAACAATGTGTCCTACTTGATTACATCTCCAACACCTCATGGTGTTATAAAATCTTCCATTATATCTCCTTTCATAAGATCTAGATTCAAAATCTTTGTGACAATATCCATTACATGAACAACAATACCCATGAAAAATACTTTTATACCTTTGCTTGGGTGTCCCAAGAATAACTTCTTGATGTCTTCCTTGCATTTTTCTTTTGAAATTTTCCTTGCCTTGTGTAGATGGTTTCTTTGAAACATTGTCTTCCTTCTTTGATGGACTTACCTCATGCTTATTTGAGGTGCTTTCTTAAGCATGTGTAGCTTCTCCTTTGTATCCAAGTCCTGATTTATCACATGGTGATCTTTGACTTTCCAAGATGTCATCCAATAATCTTGAGCTATTCAAGAATTTGTTTGACTTCTCTACCTTCTTTCTAAGGTCAACAATTTCATCTTCTAACTTACAACATGACTCTTCCTTTTCATTTATTTGATTCTTCAATAGTTCCTCTATTCTCTTGGCTTCTTCAATTTGGGTCTTGAGATGGAAAATGGTTTCAAAATTTTTGCTAATCTCATTGTCTACATTAATATATTATTTTTCATTCTTTAGTCTTGTGATCTCTTCTTCCTTTTCTTCTAATTGAGTCTTACTACTTTATTCTAGTTCTTTGAGAATTTCTTTTCACTTCAAGATGTGATTTTGACTCTTCTTGAGAAACTTTTTAGTGTTATCTGAAAGATAGATATAGTCTATATAATAGTGGTCATTGCTATATTCATATAGACCTCTTTCAACTTTATCTTTAAGCTCCAATAGTTTTTCCTCTACTTCTTCCATGGGATAAAAATCAATTGATTTTATCCAAACTACTTCTAGATTTTTTTCTTCACTTGTAGAGAAAAATTCAACATCATCACATTTTGAATTATTGCAATCAAGGGTTTGTGTAGATTCTTTACCTTCATCCCTTTTGTCAACATCATCACATGATTCTTTTCCTTCATTTGAAATCTCTTCAAGATCTTCCTTTTTGCCAACATCATCACTTTTAGAAATAATGCAACCAAGAGTTTTTGGAGATTCTTTACCTTCATGTGTCTTGATGGAGTTGCCTTCAATGTCTTTCTTCTCCTTATTTATTTGATATGTCTCATGTAGCTTTAGCCATAGATCCTTGGTGGAAGTGAATTGTTCCATGATCTCTTTGATAGGGCTTGAGAGTCCACTAAGAATGGTCTTGAAAGCCAATGCATCATTCTTCTTTCCTTCCCTTTGAGCTGCAAACTTTGACTTGTTCTTCAATGGAAATGATCCACCAATGGGTGCCTTCCAAATCGCTTCTCCCATTGTATTCAAATGTAATATCATCTCTATTCTCCAAGTAGAATAGTTTTCCTCATCAAGGATTGGAACTTCATCATCCATTTGTGTGTCTATGGATGTCCTTCAAGCTTGTTAAGGCTTGTAGTGAAGTCTCGCTCTGATACCAATTGTTGGACACACTTACCACACTTAGAGGGGGGGGTGAATGAGTGTGGGGATCTTTTTCCCAAAACTCCCCTCTTACACAAAACTCATTAGTTAGAATTCAACATTTTACTCATTACTCATTGCTGTCATTTATAACCAGTTAGATGTGAACACATATCAACAACATATATCAACAATATATCATCAACAAGTCATCATCACAAGGAACACAAAGAACACAAGATGTATGTACAATTTTCTTTTTATTACGGATTACAATTCTTGGGGTTTTTCAGCAATAACTAAATAGAGTACAACTCTACAAGAGAACCAGCTCTATAATGCAAGACTCAACTTACATCCTCAACATCAACTGAGATGAGGCAACAATCCTCAACAGATATCAATCTGCAACAGGTACGTGACCTGTCAGTAGTGTGTTAGGCAAAAATATTGTCATTTAATTTCGTTGTAGTACTTTCCCAACTATTTAATTTGTCAATATGAGGTTTGTAGGATTATGAAGCACACACACTATATATGCAGGACTGAAGTAGAAGTAATCTAATCTAAATTGCTGAATTGAAATTAATCTAGGAAAACATCAAAATTGCATAAGGGAAAAACAATACAACATGTGAAGAGTTGAATGACAAAAGACATATGTGAGCTCACACAATATATCAATCTCAAATTATATTACAAGAGTCAAATGACAAAGCATGAAACAATAAAAATGAAAGAATCAAAGCTAAGAATCCCCTTCTCCCAATTACAAGACTAAATTATGAATTACATGATTCCAATTATGAATAACATGATTTCTAAATTTTTTCCTCATGAAGAGAGAGCACTCTCTTATATACATGAAAGTCTTGAAGAGTGTCATAATTACAGATCCATTATTCTCTCAACGTATTCCTTCAAATCCTCCACTCATATCTTGGATAAGATATCCTATCAAAATCTCCATGATCTTATCCTTTGAATATGCTTGAATGATTATCCCAAATATTCTTCAAATCTTCAAAGGTTGAAGATAAAATTCGAATTTGAGGCTAGGTGGTAATATTTGACTTTGTTGAAATCTTCAAATATGCCTGCACACATCATCAAACTCATCTAACCTTGATATATAATGAAAATATGTCATTTTTATAATATTTAATCATAAATTCACTTATAATACTAAAATGAATACAATGGAAAATAATAAGGCGAAACCCACATATATTTATGAAAATAGTATGATGGAAGGTTAATGGGACAATGAAATGTAAGGAATAATGAAGGGAAAGGTGGATGAAAATAAGACATTTTTGAGGCCCAACATAGTGCAACATGTGTGTGTACGTGCCCTACCAGTAGCACATCCCGCATGTATACACGTTCAAACAGTACTACAACCAGTGTATACACTCCCAAACAATACTACAACCTGCGTATACCTTCTGAGAAATTAGGGTTTATCCTTCAAGATCAACTCAGATCCTCTGCAACCAATTTATCAATCTCTTTTGTTTGTTACTGTCGAAACTAACCACTAGCCAATCACAATACATCCAAGCTCTCCAATAGCCTTACTCATTCTCCACAACCAATCAATATGAATGCTACTCAATCATGCATAATAAATCAACATACTATAACCATCATATCAGTACTTAATCATAAGAGTGATTCTCACTCCATCAACCAACATAAACCACATCATAGCAACCATACCAAGAATTCCCTAGGCATTCACAACACAATAAGCAATGCTATCCATCAATACAATAATGTAGCCATCCCAGTGTCTCAGTGATAGATCTGAGCCCATAGAGTGCATATCTAGAACCTACTTCAGTATTCAACAACTTGTCATCAGCTCAACCACAAATCTCCATGAGTTTATCCACTATACACTCCCTATACACTGACAGCCTGCATACTTTACCCACCTTGTACACTAACAACTTGCGTATACGCCCCCTATACACAGAAAACTCGTGCATGCACCAAAAAATAGGGTTTTTCTGTGATTCTGATAATTTCATCGTCATAATATCAGACTTACCGAAACTTCAATCCATCCATAAGATCCTCCTCACGCTCTCTTTCTCATAATAGATCTTCAATCATGCTCAATAGATCCACACCAAAGATGCTCTCACAAGAAGCTCTCCATCAATATTCCATAATATATTCTCACAAGAATCTCTCCATTGATCCACAAAAAGGATGATCTACAAGAGTCCATAAATATCTTATTTATACTTTCATCCTCTAGGTCACTTAACCCATTTCTAGGTCACTTACCCTAATTTCCTTATTTTAGGGTTAACCACTTTCCAAAAATAGAAAGTTCTCCAATACTTTATAATTTAAATATTGTTGTCCCTTGACCAAGTTTTGAGGATTCTTGGTCATGTTTGACTGGATTTTGGGACTTAGAAAGGTTTTCGAAGGTGGAGCGCAGGATAAAGCATAGATCATGGGATCTCGCCCCCTTTTAGGGCCCTTTTTTGGATTTGGGATTATGTAACGGGTATGGGAATGTCAGCCCATGGGTTCACCCATGCTTAGGCCTATTTTGTATGTATAAATAGATGCTAAGACACCGTAGTGAACAAAACGAATGGCTGAGTGCTAAAGTTGGATTTGTGTGATCAAGAGTTGTAAGTGCTTTGGTGCATATTATGTGAGACTTGTAGAGCTAAGTGAAAGTCAGTGTAAGAGACTGCAGAAGGTTGCGTTCTTAGATCTACTCAAGGAAGGAGGATCTAGCAAGATGCATAGATCTCTTGTCCTATGTGAAGTAGGGTTTTTGAGGCTCTGTGCATGTAACCTATTGAAGAAGCCAATAAATA
Organism: Picea sitchensis; assembly: GCA_010110895.2. Lineage (NCBI taxonomy): Eukaryota > Viridiplantae > Streptophyta > Pinopsida > Pinales > Pinaceae > Picea > Picea sitchensis. The sequence goes on along the minus strand of SNQJ01S0038407.1, from coordinate 44,131 downwards.
AGACATAGAGTTGGTGGACATAGCCCCAGGGTGGGGGTGAACCACGTACATGTTGTTTTTCTCTGCTTTGTGCAATATGTTGATGTGATTATGTGTTAATGTGCTTAGTGCTTTAATATAGATGAATGATATGTCGATGCTTAGTGCTTAATAATATGGATGGATGTTAGATTTGATTGATATACATGTGCTAAGTGTTGAATCTGTTAAGTTCTGATCTGTTTTGTAATGCTAAGTGTTGTTATATACTATATCTGGTTGAATATTGTTGTAATTAAGGTTTACCTACACTGTAACTAAGAACTGAATATTGAGAAATATAACTGTTGAGTTCTCTGTTAAGTGATTAAAATCACATATCTGTGTCCCAGCTAAGGTTGCAAACACTAGATTCCTGCAACCACCCCTGCCTCTACCTCGGGTGAGACTTCATATGCTTCGTAGGTGTTGTCGAAAGGGTCGATAGTTAGGGTTTTGTTGGTGCGTTGTTGTAGCGTTGAACCCTGGTTCTGGCCCTGTGCCAACAAATATTATTTCTTGATTTTGTCACTTCTCTTTATTATTTAAATAATCCACCTTGACTTTGTCACTTTACTTTATCATTTATATAATGATTTCTTCTTTTAGGTCACTTTGACTTCTTTGACCTTGGGGGATTCAAGCCTTCATATGGGGGTCCTCCAACTTCGTAAGGCCATAAATCTCAAACCGTGAGGATTTATGTGACATTCCACATACCACCAGAAATGGCATGACAAGAACTATCCATCTAGGATAGTTTCACCAACAATTTCATTGATCTTCAACTCATTATTCCACATACAAGAATGGGTCCTCCAACCATTCTTCTAGGATAACTCAATCCGCAAAGTGTCTTCCCATGAGGGATTTCACCATAAGGGGACCACTTTGGAGTTCATACATTAGTGAACCTTATAAATCATGATAATAAAATAATGAGTCATCTATACATTTTTCCAACAATGCATCATATACCAATGAAACCACATCGATCCATATTCATCATGTATCAATGACAACTCATTGATCCATCTTCATCATATCAATGACCAGACACTAATCCATATTCATCTATGCATTCTCATCAAGTAAAATACATATTACATTACATCAATCATCAATCATCAATAATCAATCAATCAATCCTTTGGCATCAATCAATCACTTGACATCAATCAATCCTTTGGCATCAATCAATCACTTGACATCAATCAATCAAACCATTGTCATAAATGACAACATGATCCAACAACCCTTACATGGATTTTGGTCTCATCATATTGAAGATCATGAAGGGAAAAGTATTGTTCCATTTGAGAAACCCACCCAACTGGGTTGGAACCATCAAATTTATGCATGTCAACTTTGGGCACGTTAGTCCAAGAAGGTGGAGAACCCCAAGGGGAGTGGGAGGATTGAGTATGTTCATAATCATAAGACATAATTTCTTCTGGGTTTGGCTCAACTTTCTTACCCTTGAAGAGTTGCACCAATTTGTTGTATTTTTGGTCAAGGGATGTAGTGAATTCACTGCGGAGGGAAGCTATGCTTCCAGCAATGTGTTGTTCTAGGTGAGACACTCTATGCTCTAAGGTTTATTGGGATTGAGAGAGAGTGGTAGGCATGGTAAAGGATTAGGGAGTAGCGAAGGTGTTAGGATGGAAAAAATGGGATTAAAAATGATAGGTACCTGGGTGATCAAGACAAAGAGAGGAATCCAATAGGATAGGTCTCAAGAAAGGCATTCCATAGGGGGTTGGGTCCACCAGAAAACAAAATAGGCTTAAAATTGAAGGGTACCACTGTGTTGGGCGTAGACCTATTTTGGGAAGAAAGTCTATTTTGGGTGTAAGATTGTTTTTGTGAGAAATATATGTTTTGGTTAAAGACCTATTTTTGGAAAGAAAGACCTAATTTTGGAGCACGCGCAACAGGTGGCAATAAAACATCATGCATAAAAAGAAGGAAAAGCAACATGCAGGAGGAAACACAATGTGGTGCATAGGAAGACAAGCCTAACCGTGATAGGGTTAGGGTTTTTAACAAATATTTTAATGGCAATAAGCCTATAAACTAGCATAGATAAGGACCTAGAAGGTGGAGGTTGGGAGTGGTTCAAGAGGTTATAGTGGTAAAAGGTTCAATAAGTTCAAGAGTTCAGTTGATAATTGTAAGCAAGTTTGTAATGAGTCTTGTAGAAGAGTCGAATAAGTTAGTCTTTGAGGGTTAGGTCATAGGCTAAGGAGCCTAGTGTGATCTAGTCAGCCTCAAAGAGATTTCTTACCCTCATTTTGATTGTGTTATTGAAGAAGTAATGCATGCAATGCAAGATTTTATAGCAGAATAAATAAAAGAGTAGAGAATCCATGTCTTTGTGGACGTATCCCCAGGAGGGGGTGAACCATGGTAAACCTTGTGCTCTATGTGATTGTTAATGAATGCTTTACTTTTCCGTTGATCATTATCTTAAGAATGAATGGTTAAAGTAGCTATATCAACATGCATGCATAGGTTTAAAGATTAATAAATCATAAAAGTAGATGAATGATTAAAAAGGATAATGCATAAGGAAGAAATAATCCAACCACAATCCCCACTCATTCCTATACTACAAACACATGAGTATTGTAGTTCCCCATAAAAGTTATCTCAGGTGAGACTACATTGTGCACCTTGTGCGCAGTGTTTCCTTCTAGTTTACCAAGAGGTTCGGTAGTTTTGAGGTTTCTTTTGGAAACCTGTTTGAGATCAGAACCTAGGTCAGCCCAAGAAAAACAAGATCAACACGACAAATAGTTTTGTTGCTGGCTAGAACTGCATAGGATTAAGTGGACGAGATCCATGGAAGAAACGCACAGAGGAGGAAAGTATAAAAGGGAATGTTCAGGCCATGGAATCCAATGAAGGTTGAGATTGAAAGATGGTTAAAAACAAAGGAACTTGAGTTTTTGTAGAAGGATAACAGAAATCCTAGGTTAACACGGCGCAAATATCTTGAAAAATACTTATTTAACGACTTGCATGAGGTATTTTTCTATGATTTTCCGCATTTGTTGCAGGACTGGTTACTAGGTTAAAGGATAACCACCCTACGAATCATATCAGACAACTAGATTGTAATCTTCCAGATATCATGTAGTTGCAACAAGTTAATAAAAAATTTACGTGTGTAGTAGATTTCTAGTTAGACAGTATTGTGATAGGGTTTATAATTGAATTTGCAGTAGATATCGTGAAGTCCTGCACAACAGAGAAGGATTTTATAAAAGGACCAAGAGGTAGGTACATCAGATTGTTGTATACTTCAATCAACATTTTATTGTATGACAACAGTGTGATCACCGTGGAATCATACAACTAAGATTCCATGTGTGCATGGGGGAAGAGGGGAAGCACTTACAAGAGGCTAAGATATGGATAGGGATAGGGATATGGATAATGGAAATAAGAAGTAGGCCATGGACCCAATCATAATGGAAGAGGATCAGATAAAGCAGATAATGGGAAAATCTAGATAGACCGCAGCAGAATACCCTACCAATATAAAATTAATAAAAAGAAGAGATCCATAGTCGACAAAGAGGGATTAGAGAGAGATGAAGAAGAGGTAGAGGATCTCCAGGATATGGAACATATTGAGAAATCCTACACGCAACATATGGAATGAAAACATGAGGTCAAGGGTCAGGAACAGAAGGTAGAACTCCAATCTAGATCATCGTTAGTGTGGAACCTACAACCCCATGTGCGACTAATACACCAGAAAGAATGCGAGCATTTAGACAACCTAATTTTAGTGGAAGAAAAACAAAAGGATAAGGATCCAATCAAGGAAAATAAACTGGGGGAGAAAGTTCAGGAAGTAACAATTAATTATCTACACCACGCAGAGGCAGTAGTTAAACATAGTTCAAAATGGCAGGATGTAATATTCCAGATATAAAAATTATGTAGAACATAAATAAATAGCTAGAAATCGCAGATGAACAACAATATAACCAGAACAACACCACGATAATACAAAAATGATAACAAAATAACACCAGAAATAACACTTTGATTACCGAGAGCAATGTTAACTTGCCTCTTCAAGGGGGAAACCTCCAGTAGAGCAGAGTTGTTGGCCCTTGACCTGATTTTCAGGAAACATGGGTCATGTTTGACCATTCTTGGGACTTCGATGGGCTGGTCGAAGATGGAGTGTCTAGGCAAAGTGGAGATCGTGGGATCTTGCCCTTTTTGCGAGCTTTTTGGGATTTTAGGGTTTATGTAACAGGTATGGGATGTCAGCCCATGGGTTTACCCATGCTTAGGTCCCTTTTTGTAATGTATAAATAAGTATCTAAGTGATCTAATAAGTAGTTCTGATCGGCTTTGTGCAAGAACTGTTAGGGTTGCTAAGTGTGAATAGTCGTGAATGCTTTGTGCATACTGTATGTGAGTCTCTCTGAGCTAAGTAAAAGTGGTTGTAATTGTCTTTGTTCCTTGAACTAATCCGAGGAAGGAGGATCTAGCGAGGTGCACGCATATCTCCTATCATTTGCGGAGTTTGATCTATGGCTTGGTGCATGTAAGAAGATTAGAAGAAGCTAATAAAGAAGAAGAAGAGTTGGTGGACATAGACCCACACTGGGGTGCACCACGTATATCCTATATTATTGTTATTTGTGCTATGTGTTCATGATAGTTATGTTTATATTTGCTTAGTACACTATTCTAGATGTATGATAGGTAGATTCATTGGTGCTTAGTGCTTGATATATGAATAAATGCTAGATCTTCTCTGATGCTATGTGTTGAATGCTTAGATGTGTTTAATATTGATTACTACTGCGTTGATATAAAATTAGGGTTAATATGCGATGTGAATAAGAATCATAATTGAATGCATATTATTGGCTAAGTGCCTTGTTGAAGTGTGTAATCACAGATCCGTGTCCCAGCTAGGTTGTAGAAACTTGAGTCCTGCAACCTCCCCTACCTTTACCTTAGGTGAGACTTCATTTGATTCGCAGGTGTTGCCGAAAGGACCGATAGTTAGGGTTTTGGTGGTGCATTGTTGAAGTGTTGAAGCATTTTTGAAGCATTGAAGCGTTGAAGTATGGATCTAGGTATGTTTGAGAGATTTTTTCCTAGTCTAAAAACTAGGGCACATCTAGAAGAAAGAAGATTTGATTTGAATAGATTTGATAGAAATAGTAAAACATATGTTATTCCTATGCATAGAAATAATTTTTGACTAACAAGTGGATGTAGGACCCTAGAAATAATTTTTGTAGATTTCATGTCCATCACTGTGATCCCAGTGCGTAGTACAGGAAAGGTTGGGGATCGTTTAAGAGGAAGAGAGGATTGACATTGTGTTATAACTGCAGAAGATTGAGACATATTGTTATGAATTACCTGGTACAGGTCCTATTTGTCTTTGTTGTAAAGTTGTTGGTCATGAGGTTTTGGATTTCCCTAGAATGATTGCTAAATTTGAAAAGATGAACCTGAGACAAGAAAACTATGAAGAAGGTCAAGAAAATAAGGATATCTTAGAGAATCAGAAAGAATCAGAGACTATGTTATTACAACTGAAAGAAACATTGAATGATCACAGAGACATTAGTTTACCAGAGGTATTAAAAGTGAAGCAGTGCATAGAAACAAGAATAGGAGACTTTGACATAGACTATGTCTTGGATGAGGAAACATAGGTGAATATCATGCCAGAAAGTACTTGGGAAATTTTGGGAAAGCCTGCTATGGTTCCTTCATTGGGAAGGATAGGATTGTTTAAAGGAAAGATGATAACCCTGTGTGGAAGAGTTATTAATGTACCTATGACTGCCCATGGAACATCGACTAAAGAAGAATTTGAGGTCATTAAGTTTGTTGAGAACAATGCCCCTTTTGCACTCTTGTTATGAAAGACTTGGATTGAGAAAGATCAGATATGAATAAAAGAAGAGGAGGCAACCACAAAATAGAAAAAGAAACAATTAAGGGACTTCATGGCTAAGAGAATAACGTGCTTAATAGAAGAACAAAATGACAAGTCGAATCAAATGAGGTCCAGAGACTTAGCTATCGAAGCTACAAGAATGAAGAAATGATTGAAAACCCTATCCATGTAGGAGAGAAGAGCACCTACCCTAGAAGTAGCAAGCGAAGAGGTATTTTCCAACCCTTTGGAAAACCCTTAGCAGTGTGAAGTTACTACGCTAAGAAAAAATAAAAATAAGAATGGAAAGAGGAATACAGAGACTCATATCATAGGAAAGAAGGAAATAAAGCTCAGTAAGAAGAAAGAAAGGTTAGAAAAATTGCATGAAGTTCCAGGGACGACTTCATAGAAGGTAGGCTTGCAGAACTTGAACCTCGCTGGAATAACAAAACAATGTAGATTGGAACTTCGCCATGGCGAAGACATATGACCATTGGAGGCATCCCGAACATTAGAATGACACTCCATAATGGTTAGAAACATAATTATTGCTAGGAATATTTCCATTGGACCATTGGGACTGCACCACAATGGATGGAATCGTATTGATTGAGGGATTCCTGCCCATTGGAGGAATCCATTACGACATTGCTTATTTAATCCATCAAATGCCTCACCAAGGCCACTTTTGAAAACTGATATATTCGAGCCCACAGAGAATTGATTGCATACCACGTTGTACTGTCTAGACCTCGTCGTCCGTTCAATTACCTTGAGTATATGTTTTCCTAACCAATTTATTTGATTACGAGCTTGTATGTCAGGTGACCTTAGCGCAGTCAAGAAATACGTAGAAGAGATCTTGATTGACCTTATGGTTGATAAAGTTATGTCCATATGAGTATAGGAATCATTGATGGATGGATTGCAAGCATCCCCCTCGACTGGACATCGATCTATGCCATCCCGAACCGCGACAGAGAAGAGAAGAAAGCACCACGACGATATGCCGAACACAAAGCGGATCCCATTGGTCTTTCCCAACTATATCCTACCCTTGGATGGAATGGTTAGTCGTGACAACATCCTGAGGGATCTCGAGTACACACTTATCACTGCATACCTCATGAAATGGATACGCACAGTAGGAATGTAGCTGGGAATGATCACATCTCTAAAGATAAGTGATTTCAACCTCAACGATAGGAATAATTATGTGATGCTCCCACCGCATCACTACCTGATGAAGACAACTAGTAAGAAGCCCAAGATAATTCCCCAACCATGGATCAAGGAGACCGCAAGATCGACGATATTGAACGTCATGAAGATCCCCCACTTAGATAGACATGAGGAGGTTAACACATGCTTTAAACTTCTTTTGTCGTGATACCATGGCAGGTATCTGTGGTTGGATAGGCATATCACTGTGGATCCGACACTGATCCACCTCATTACTGGATTAAGCATGCAGGGACTAGACCCTCAGAAATTCTACCTAGGGCAGATTTCAAATCCCTCTTTGGCACAGCGCATCAAGGAGGCATATGGCGATGTGGAGAAAGGGAAGTGAGGCTAAAAGGTAGCCTCCATACAGGATGGTACAGTTCGCCTATCTTGTTAGTTGATAGAGGGAAATCTCGTCAGAAAGAACCTCCCTGCACAAGTAATAGGATTCGTAGTCGACCTTGTAGGGAAGTGCATCGAAGGGATGCAGATGAACTAGGTGAGCTACCTCATCAATGAGTTGGAGAAGGACTTCCACGAAGTGCACGACCAAGGCTACGAGTTCCACTTTAGTTGGTTGTTGATCTTAATAGCATTTGTCACTTGGGAGATGCCGGAGGGAGTGAAGTTCCCTAAAGTTGAGCCATCAGAACCATTGGTCACAAGGTTCACCATATTATGGTATACAAGTGACATGGAAAAGAAATGGAAATCAAATGTGGTGTTCCACACTTATTACTTACAACTCAAGTGCGCCATTGAATCATTCCCCTGAATGACCCCAAACACCTTGCATACCTACAGGCTGCTAGCAAATTTCTACGTAGACCGTCACTTCATTTACATCACTACGCAAAGGGATGAAAGCAAAGGGGAGATGCAGTCCTATTACAAATTGACTGATGAAGACATGGAGGAGATAACCAAGGAATGGCCCGTCGAATTCCTGGTACCAGTCGAGCAGGAAGATATTTTCAACCCCAACATCATCAAAATCCCATTGGTCACCAAGACTGAGTATGATGGACCAAGCAACACAAAGAGAAAGAATAAAAAGGAGGAAGTGTAGGACATAGACAGTGAGGAAAAGAACAACGCATCGAAGGAAACTACATCTGACTCACCTGCAGGAGGAGGAGGCGACGAAGTAAACCAAGAGGAGGAAGGGGAAGAAGACAAAAAAGATAAGGGTGAGGTAACACCACCAAAGGACCCCCTTACAAAGGTCGAGACATCCGATAAAAGGAAGGGTTGCCCGCAGAAACCCTCAACGTAGAAGAAATCCCGAGCCACTAAGCCCCAGTCACAGAATGTGCTCACAATGGATGATGTTGATTTCATCATCGTAGTTGTAGAAGATGATTAAGAGGATATCTTGTAGTGACATGAAAAAAAGTAGGAGACAATGTATGACAAAATCAAGGTAGAGTTGAAAGGGATACAACAAGCTAACCAGTCGAGCTGCGCAACACCTACTATGCCATGTTCAACAGACAATGTAGAATTGGGGGATAAGCACACCCAGTTGAGAAGATTAGCAGATGCAATAGAGGCTCACCTTCGACAAGCTCAAGAAGAAAAGGAGCAGGCCAAAAAGGCCCTGAAGCAAGAAAAGAGGAGGTCCTAGAGCAACTTCAGGTTGTGCAGTAAGAAAAATATGACATTAGAGCGAAGTTCGAGGAGGTCAGAGAGAAAATCCAGAAAGAGAAAGACCAACTGCTCACAAAGAAGACTGTGGTCAAGGAAGCTATGACTAGAGCACTTCACTCTGTACCAGGCATGGCACAGATGGAATAAGAGATAGTCGAGGGCCAAGTGGGGAATCTCACTGAGGCCATTCAGCAGCTTCAAGAAAGAGTAGCAGAGCTAGATCTTCAAGAAGTGCCTATCACTCCACAAGAAGTATGATATCAAAGGGAAGAAACTGTCAGGATCCTAGTAGAAAGAATCAGGGTGTTGGCCTCAGAATGTAAGCAAATAAGTAATTGAAGTGAGTAGACCTATGAGTGCCTTGCAGAATACCTGAAGCTGAGGACATTGGAGGGACAAATCCAGGAGGCAAAGAAACATGCATCGACAATACAAGCACAATTGAAACTGCTTAAAACAATAGAAAAGATGAAGAGCTCGCAGGAGAAACGAACAGTTCAGCAGCAGATCATTTCCATCCAGAGGCAAGTTATGGAGGTGACACAGAGACTCCAGCCAGTGAAAGATGAATCCTACACACTTTTTGAAGAGATAGAGGGATAAGGTGCACAAATGGAACATGTGGTCACAATAGTAGAACAATGCCTGGAAGGGCATGTCACCGAGAAATTACTTAAGGAGTTCGTCGAGAAAGAGGCTCTGGCGAAGTAGCAAGTTGAGGCCGCTCGAGCTAATCTCAAGGCCTTCGAGGAATTGTTTCCCAGATCAGAGTGACTCAGGACGAGTCACAGGTGAGTGTTGCGGGCATATTGGCCCTTAACCTAGTTTTGAGGAAACATGGGTCATGTTTGACCATTTTGGGGACTTCAATAGGCTGATCGAAAATGGAGCACCCAGGTGAAGTGGAGATCGTGGTATCTCACCCTTTTTGTAGGATTTTTTGGCTTTTAGGGTTTATGTAACAGGTATGGGATGTTGGCCCATGGGTTTACCCATGCCTAGGACCCGTTTTGTAATGTTTAAATAAGTACCTAAGAGATGTAAGAAGTAGTTCTGATCGACATTATGCAAGAACCTGTGAGGGTTGCTAAGTTAGAATAGTTGTGAAATCTTTGTGCATACTGTATGTGAGTCTTGCAAAGCCAAGTGCAAGTGGTTGTAGTTGGCTTTGTGCCTTGACCTAATCCAGGGAAGTAGGATCTGGTGAAATTCACGTAGATCTCTTGTCCTTTACAGAGTTGGATCTATGGCTTGGTTCATGTAAGAATATTGGAAGAAGATAATAAAGAAGAAGAAGAGTTGGTGCACGTAGCCCCACACTGGGGTGAACCACGTATATCTTGTGTTAATGTGCTTTGTACTATGTATTCATGATGGTTATGTTTATATTTTCTTAGTGCACTATTCTAGATGTATTATAGGTAGATTCATTGAAGCTTAGTGCTTGATATATGAATAAATGCTAGATCTACTCTGATGTTATGTGTTGAATGCTTATATGTGTTTAATATTTATTACTACTGCGTTGATCTACAATTAGGGTTAATCTGCGATGTGAATAAGAATCATAATTGAATGCATACTATTGACTAAGTGTCTTGTTGAAGTGTGTAATCATAGATCTGTGTCCCAGATAGGTTGTAGACACTTGAGTCCTGCAACCCCCTTGCCTCTACCTCAGGTGAGACTTCATATCCTTCGCAAGTGTTGTCGAAAGGGTTGATGGTTATGGTTTTGTTGGTGCACTGTTGAAGCGTTGAACCTTGGGTCCACCCCTGTGCCAACAAGAGCTCTATTACAATAATATCTAAGACAAAATTTCTCATAGCCTCAACTCCTATTTATACTAAATATGTCTATCAAAAGAACCATATAGAGGAAGATCCTTCTAGAAGTGGAAGCTTCTATCAGGTCTTATTACATTGGACTTATTCTTCCTTATTGCTAGGCCTTATTCATATTGACCTTTATTACATGTAAATATATTATTCTACCTACATGAGGGGCTAGGTCCCTAACATGTCCTCCCCCTTAAAAACAACCTTGTCCTCAAGGCTTGAGATGGGGAAATTGCTACAGAACGGTAGTTGGTTCCCAAGTGGCATCTGCTGGAGTTGTATCTTTCCCCTAGACTAACACTTCCTTGATGGTTCGTTGATGAAGTCGATGCTCACACTGGTCCAAAATTTCTTGTGGTTGTATCCAAATGGATCCAAACTCATAGTGGCTCTCATGAGTTCTAAAGGTAGTCTTAGAAATGTTTGCCTCTTTCATACAGATCTGGTGGTAGCCCGAACGAAGATCAACTTTAGTAAAGAACTTCGCGCCACTCAATTCATCCAAGAGGTCATCAATGGCAGTAATGGGAAATTTGTCTTTAATGGTGAGTTTGTTGAGGGAGCGGAAGTTAGGACACATGTGCCAAGAACCTTCTTTCTTGAGGACCATGACCACAAGACAAGAGTAGGGGCTCGTACTAGGGCGGATAACACCTGCGTTGAGTAGTTCTTGAACCATTTTCTCAATTTCATTTTTTTGGGAAAATGGGTGACGATAGGGATGAATATTGGGAGGAAGGCTTCATGGGACAAGGGGAATGGAATGATCATGAACACCATGAGAAGGAGGGATTCCCTGGGGAGTGAAAAAAACCACTTGATGTTTAGAGAGGATGGATTGGAGGTCCTGAGGCACATAGGGTGTGTCAGTGGCTTGTATGGCATTGTTGGAATAGGGGCAGACCCAGGGTTCAATGCTTCAATAACGCACCAAAAAAACCCTAACTACCGACCCTTTTGGAAACACCTGCAAAGCAGGCGAAGTCTCACCTGAGGTAGAGGCAGGGGGGTTATAGGACTTAGGTGTCTGTAACCAAGATGTGACTTGGATTTGTGATTACAACACTTCAAAAGTACTTTAATAACACTTAGGCGATGATATGCATCAGTTCATGATATTTATTAACATCGCAGAACAAACCCTAAGATAGATCGACGCAATACCAATAAATATTAAGCACTTCAACTACTTAGCACATAGCCATGATTTAGTTCTAGCATTAATTCACCCTTAACACATGTGAAACACTAAGCATATATAGATATATCTATCATACATAATAAGAAAAGAACTAAGAAGATTCATAATATAACCAACACAAGATATACATGGTTCACCCTAGTGTGGGGCTACGTCCACCAACTGCTTCATCGTGTTTATTAGTCTCCAATATCTTACATTCATATGCTCCTGTGCACTGAGCTATAGAGCCAAGCTTCACAAAGGACAGGAGATCTACAAACTGAGTGCCAGATCCTCCTTCCCAAAACTAGGTCACAACATAAAGACAACTTCTCTACCAAGCACAGAGCCTTACATACACAAGCTATTGCACAAAACAACCCAAAACTACTTGCACTTAGACTTTCAAGCTATATTTCACTTCTCTACTTCTATCATACAATATTACTTATTCATAATTTTACATTTCCTTACAAAAAGGCCTAAGCATGGGTAAACCCATGGGCCGACATCCCATAACCCATTAAAAAACCCCTAAGAACCCCTTTTTGGGTCCACAAAGTTGAAAAAACAAGTGAGATCCGCAATCTCAGCTCCGCCTAGGCGCTCCTTCCTCGATCACTACATCGAAGTCCAAAAAGTGGTCAAGCCTGACCAAGATTTCCTCAAAACATGGTCGAGTGCCAACAAGCCCTCAACACTCACCTGTGACTCGTCCCGAGTCACTCAGATCTGGTTAGTGTTGCTTCGAAGGCCTCGAGCTTCACTCAAGCAGCCTTGACTTGCTGCTTCGCCTCAGCCTCCTGCTCAACAAGCTCTTGAATAATATTCTCTGTAACATTCCCTTCTAGGAATTGTTCGACTGTCACAACTACTTGGTCCAGTTGCGAGCATTGTCCTTCAATTTCTTCAAACACCTTGCAAGCCTCGTCCTGCACTGGTTGCAGCTTCTACGTGACTTCCATTACTCTTCCTTGGATGGAAATAATTTGTTGTTGTACCACACATTATTCTTGTGATATTTTCATTCTCTCCATTGTAGTGAGTAGCTTCATCTGCGCCTGTACTGACATTTCCTGTTGTTGCGCCTCCTGTAACTGTGCTTCCAGTTTCCTTATATCTGGATCTTCTGTGAGGTGTTCGTAAGTCTACACGATTCTATCACTCATTTTTTTTCATTCTAAGGTGAGGGTTCTAATCCTTCCAACTGCTTTCTTAGCCTCTTCCTCCCTCTGATCGTGCAACTCCTATGGAGTGCTTGGTACTTCTTGAATCTCCAACTCCATTATCCTCGCTTGAAGCTATTGGATGGCCTCAGTGAACTTTGCCACTTAAATATCAATTGATTCTTGTTCCTCTTGTTCCAAGTCATCCACAGAGTGAAGTGATTTATTCATTTCTTCTTTGACCGCAGTCTGCTCCATGAGAAGTTGGTCCTTTTCTTTTTGTATCTTTTCTTTTTCCTCCTCGAGCATCACCCGAAATTCATCCTTCTCATTTTCATAGGAGGTTATGAAGTACCGCAAAACTCATAGTTTCTTTAAGACTTCCTCTTTCTCTTGCTTCAGGGATTCTATATCCTTCTCCTTTTCTTCTTGGACTTTCTGAAGTCGAGCCTCTGTCACATCTACGAGTCTTCTTAGCTAGGCGGGCTCATCCCCCAATTTTGTAGTCTCTGACGAAGAAGGCATAGTAGGCACTGCGCGAACATATCAAATGGCCTATTGTACTTCCCTGAATTCCTTCTAAACCCTTCCATACATATCCTCCTAGTTCACACCATATCTCTATAAGATATCTTTGGATGCATCCTCCATGGCTCCACAGACTAGACTGATATCATCCTCTATGAGTGTGGCCTCTATCTTGGGTTTACTAGCGCGGGTCTTCTTTCTTGCCGAATGTTTCTATGGAGAAACCTTCATCTTCTATGGCGTTTCAATAGGGGAATCTTTCAGTGGTGTAGCTTCGCCTTCTCCTTGCTTTTCTCCTTCATCCCCTCCTCCTTTTCCATCTGCTTGGTCTCCTCCTCCTCCTCCTCCTCCTATGGGCGATCCAAATCCAATCTCTTCAGAGGCGTTGTCCTCCTCATTGTAATTTTTAAGCCTATGAAGTAAAGCAATTCATATAGATTCTTAAGAAAAATAAAATTTAATCAATGACTCATACACATAGTACACAAAGATTTTATACCAGAAACCCTCAGTCGAGAAAACCTTTCTTATATTCATTATATCAAATTTCACCATTCACCATACAATATATACAATGTTTTTAGGTATTCCATAGATACCAAAACCCTAATCCCTTAATATGGGATTAATTTAGTAAACCGCTAAAAATAGCAAAAACCACCCGAAAAAAAAAATTGGGGCACTGCACGTAACCAGGGGGGGCAGACCTGTCCACCCTGGGACCCCCCTAGGAAAGTGCTCGGTGCACACAACACAAAGAACACTACTAGAGGGATCGTCAGATGCAGTTGTCGAATCTAACGCACCCAAACACACACATGCAAAGAATATAACACATACCCAACATTCTCCTACTTGTTGTTTTCTTTGCATCCAGGGGTCTAGGGGATTATATATTCAACAATCCAAGGCAACAATGCCCACTGTTACTATACACCAGGAGAAATTTTTTGTGATCACAGACTTTGTCAATGAATCTGCAACATTCTTCAAATTGTTAACCTTTTCCAGCAACACCTTCTTTTCCTCAACCATGTCTCTCACAAAGTGATACTAAACATCAATATGCCTTGTCTTCGAATGATAAGTTGGGTTCTTTTCCAGGAATATTGCACTTTGACTATCACAATCTAATACCACTTCTTCTTGTACCAACCCAATACTTGAACACAATATTTGTAACCATACTGCTTCCTTTCTTGTATGAGTGGCTTCCATGTATTCAACTTTTGTAGTTGAGAGTGCCACTACAACCTGTCTTTTTCTCATCCAACTGATTTCTCCTCCAAATAGGTTAAACACATACCCACTTGTAGATATTATGCTATCCATATCTCCGGCCCAGTCTACATCAACAAATCCATGTATGTCCACCACTCTGTCCAACCCTGGTCTTCCTTGGTAGCACAATCCATAACTAGTAGTGCCATGAAGATACTTGAAGACCCTCTTTACTGCTATCCAATGTTCCTTCCCTAGTTTTGACATATACCTGCTCAAAACTCCCATTGCATGTGCAATGTTTGGTCTAGTACATACCATTTCATACATCAAACTTCTAACTGCACTGACATACACAACATTTCTTCTTCCTGTGTCTTGGGACACTGATCTGCAGATAACTTTACCCCTATAGGAATAGGTGTTGGGTATGTGTTATATTCTTTTCAAGTGTGTGTGTGGGCACGTCAGATATGACAACTGCGTCTGATGATCCCTCGTACTAGTGCTCTGTTTGTGCCATGTGCATTGGGTGATTTCCTAGGGGGGTCCCAGGGGGGCAGGTATGCCCCCCCTGGTTACGTGCAACGTTCGACAACGGGCGGTAGCCTGGGGCAGCGCCCCAAAATTTGTTTTTGGGCAGTTTTTCCTATTTTTAGCAGTTTTGTAAATTAATCACGGATTAAGGAATTAGGTTTTTGGTATCTATGAAATACCTAAAAACATTGTATATATATTGTATGGTGAATGGTGAAATTGTATATAATGAATATAAGAAAGGTTTTCCCGGTTGAGGGTTTCCGATATAAATCTTTGTGTACTATGTGAATGAGCCATTGATTAATTTATGTTTTACTTAAGAATCTATATGCATTTCTTTACTTCACAGGTTTAAAACTTACATGTGGTATCAAAGCTCATTTTTGGCTTCAGAGGGACGCCTTTGTTGTTGAGGGTTTGGCTCAGTCTTGATAGATCAAGTTTATCTTGGGTCTGTGATAAACATGGGTTTAGTGGGAGCTTTTGTAGTGGTGATTTGAGTGCAGAAAGAGGAATGGTGAGTTCTTCTAGAATCGAGATAGAGAAGTTCAACGGTAAAAAAATTTGAGCTATGGAAGCTGAAAATGGAGGACCTTCTTGTAGACAAAGAACAATGGACCGTTGTGGATACTGGTACACAGCCTACTAGTACACTATCTACTAGCACACAGGCTACTGGTACACAACCTACCAGTACACAAACTACCAGTACACCACCTACTAGTATGTCGAAGGAATATTGGGAGAAGTTGGACATAAGAGCAAGGAGTACTGGTAGATTCGGTGTTGTTGAATGTCTCAGGAGAATCTATAGCCAAGGAACTATGGGACAAGTTGGGGAATTTGTATCAATCAAAGTCCCTGGTAAACAAGTTGTTTCTTCGAAATAAATTGTATCATCTTAGGATGGAAGATGGATATTTTTTGACAGAACATCTAAATGCCTTTAATACTCTGGTAAGTCAACTTGGCTCTGTTAATATTACGATTGCAAAAGAATATAAGTGTATTACTTTGTTATGTTCTTTGCCAGACTCTTGGGATAATCTGGTTGTAGCAATAGGTAGTACCACTCAATCTACATTGAAGTATGAGGATGTAGTTGCATCCTTGTTATCTAAAGAGATGAGGTCAAAAAGCATGGATGCCACAACACAGATGCTTTATTTGTAAGAGGGCGTACCCAAGACAGGAACCCTAGTAAGCCTTCAGGGTGGAGATCTAAATCTACAGGTAGATCTAAGTCTCCAGAAAAATATTTGAGGAAATGCTGGAAGTGTGGTAAAACAGGGCATTATAAGAAAGATTGCAAGTCTAAGAAGGTTGAAAAACCAAAGGGATCTGATAGTACCTCTTCCACAGAGGAGAAAACCTCCACTAAAGAAGGAGGTGATGTTTACCTAGCATCTACAAGTACACATGCAGACTGTGATGTATGGTTGATCGACTCAGGTGCATCATACCATATGACTCCTCACAGGGAGTGGTTCTCTAAATATGAAAAATATGATGGTGGTGATGTATTCCTAGGAGATGACTCGATAGCAAAAATATTGGGACATGGAAGGGTTAAGTTGCTGCTAAAAGATGGAAGGATTAGAACTCTCCCTGGGGTTCTACACATTCCAAAACTAGCCAGGAGCCGAATATGTGTAAGCAAGATGGATGATGTAGGAGTGGATACTGCATTTGGAAAGAACACTTGCAAGATGGTACAAGGATCAATGGTGTTGATGAGGGGAGTTCGGTGTGGAAATCTGTACAAATTGCTAGGAAGCACTTATACTAATGGGTGTAAAATTTATGTTGTCCTTGAGCAGACAAATAAAGAAGACAAGACCAATATCGTCCCTGAAACGAAGACCATGTTGTGGCATCAAAGATTGGGACATATTGGAGAAAAGGGCCTTCAACACTACACGATAAAGGTATGGTTGAAGGTATCTCTAATTGCACTCTGGATTTTTATTTCTGTGAACATTTCATATATGGTAAACAGAATCGAGTAAGATTTCCATATGGTGCTACAAGAACAAAGGGGATCTTAGAGTTGGTACATAGTGATGTGTTTGGACCTATTCCTGTTCCATCCCTAGGTAAATCTGTGTATTATGTTTCATTCATAGATGATTTTTCAAGGAACACATGAATTTATTTTCTTAGAAAAAAATCTGAGGTATTTGATAAATTTAAAGAGTTTTAAGGCTCTGGTAGAAAATCAGACAGAGAAAAAAATAAAGGTATTGAGAACAGATAATGGTGGAGAATTATGTGAAAATGAATTCGAAGAATTCTGTAAGAAGTGTGGTATAGCAAGGCAGAAGACTACTCCATACACTCCTCAGTAGAATGGAGTTGTAGAAAGGATGAATAGGACACTGATGGAAAAAGCAAGGAGCATGCTCAACGGTGCCAGGTTAGGACAATAATTTTGGGCAGAGGCAGTGGGTACAACATGTTACCTAGTTAATCGATCTCCTTCATCAATGTTGGATGATAAAAATCCACACGAGGTATGGTCTGGAAAGAAACCCTCTCTTCAACATCTTAGAGTGTTTGGTTGTGATGCTTATGTACATGTTCCAAAGGAAAATAGGAGTAAGTTGGATAAAAAGGTTGAAAAGTGTATATTTATTGGTTATAAAGATGGTGTGAAATGTTATAAACTTTGGAACCCAAAAACCAAGAAGACCATTTAGAGTCGAGATGTGTTCAGAGAGGTAAAAGATGTGTCCAAATAGGAATTCCTACCAATGCAAGATGAACATGAGAAAATAGAGCTTGAGTTGGATGATTCAAAATCTGAATCATCTGAAGAAGAGGAATCAGAAGAAGAAGAAGAACCTCATACCCCAGTATTGAGGAGATCAGCGAGAGATGAAAGGAAACCAGAAAGGTATAGTCCACCTGATTTCCATTCAAATTTTTCTCTATCTATTACTAATGATGATCCCAGAACTGTTAGGGAAGCAGTGAATTCAGAGCATAGTAAACTCTAGAAGAAGGCCATGGTTGAAGAAATGGATGCTTGGATAAGAATGAGGCATGGGATATAGTTGAGTTTCTAGCTGGAAGAAAAATTGTTGGTAGAAAATGGTTGTTTAAGAACAATTTTAATGCACAAGGTAAAGTGGAGAAATACAAAGCTCGATTAGTAGCAAAAGGTTATTCCCAGGTAGAGGGAATTGACTTTGGTGAGATTTTGTTTCCTGTTGCTAAGTTAACTTCTATTGGATTTATTTTATCTATTGTTGCTACTTTTGATCTTGAAGTGGAACAGATGGATGTGAAGACAACATTCCTACATGGGGATCTGGAAGAATAAATCTACATGAAGCAGCCAGAAAGCTTTGCAGTGAAGAGAAAGAAAGAGTTGGTCTATAAGATAAAGAAGTCGCTATATGTTCTGAAGCAATCACCTAGGATGTGGTACCAAAAGTTTGACAGATACATCCTTAGATTGGGATTTGTAAGAAGCAGGGATGATCACTGTGTATATTCCAAGAAGGTTAGTAATCACTTCATTTATGTAGTGTTGTATGTTGATGACATGTTGTTGGTAGGAAATAACATGGATGTTATCAAGGAGGTGAAATCACAACTATCCTCCAAATTTGACATGAAGGATCTCGATGTTGCTAACTTCATTCTGGGAATGGAGATTAAAAGAGATCGTGCAAACAGGAAAATCTGGTTGAATTAGAGAAAATATGTTGAGATGATAATGCAGAGGTTTAATATGCATGGAAGTAAACCGATCAAGGTTCCTATTCCCATAGGTGTAAAGTTATGTGCAGATCAATGTCCCAAGACACAGGAAGAAGAAAAGAACATGTCCCATGTTTCGTATGCCAATGCAGTTGGTAGTTTGATGTATGCAATGGTTTGTACTAGACTAGACATTGCACATGAAGTGGGATTTTTGAGCAGGTATATGTCAAAACTAGGGAAGGATCATTGGACAATAGTAAAGAGGGTCTTCAGGTATCTTTGTGGCACCACCAGTTATGGATTGTGCTACCAAGGAAGACCAGGATTGGACAGAGTGGTGAACATACATGGATTTGTTGATGCAGTCTGGGTTGGAAATCTGGATCGTAGAATATATACAAGTGGGTATGTGTTTAAATTATTTGGAGGAGAAATCAACTGGATGAGAAAAAGACAGGTTGTGGTGGCACTCTCAACTACAGAAGTTGAACACATGGCAGCCACTCATGCAAAAAAGGAAGCAGTATGGTTACAAAGATTGTGTTCAGGTATTGGGTTGGTACAACAAGCAATGAGATTAGATTGTGACAGTCAGAGTGAAATATTCCTGGCAAAGAACCCAGCTTAGCATTCAAAGACAAAGCATATTAATTTTCAGTATCACTTTGTGAGAGACATGGTTGAGGAAAAGAAGGTGTTGCTGGAAAAGGTTGACACTTTGAAGAATGTTGCAGATTCATTTACAAAGTCTGTGAGCATAGAAAAGTTCTCCTAGTGTAGAGTAACAATGGGAAATGTTGCCCTGGATTGTTGACTATATAATCCCCTGGACCCCTGGATGCAAATAAAACAACAAGTGGGAGAATGTTGGGTATGTGTTATATTATTTGCATGTGTGTGTGTGGGCGCGTCAAATATGACAACTGGGTCTGACGATCCCTTGTACTAGTTCTATGTTTGTGCCATGTGTGTCAAGTGTTTTCCTAGGGGGCTCCCAGCGAGGGGCAGGTATTCCCCCCCTGGTTACGTGCAGTGTTCAGCAACAGGCGATAGCCCAGGGAAGCGCCCCAAATTTTCTTTTTGGGCATTTTTTTCTATTTTTAGTGGTTTTGTAAATTAATCCCGGATTAAGGGATTAGGGTTTTCGTATCTACAGAATACCTAAAAGCATTGTATATATATTGTATGGTGAATGGTGAAATTGTATATAATGAAAATAAGAAAGGTTTTCCCAGTTGAGGGTTTCCGGTATAAATCTCTGTGTACTATGTGAATGAGCCATTGATTAATTTATGTTTTACTTAAGAATCTATATGCATTTCTTTACTTCACAGGTTTAAAACTTACAATAGGAACCTTGACCGGTTTACTTCCATGCATATTAAACCTCTGCAATATCGTCTCAACATATTTTCTCTAATTCAACCAAAGTTTCTTGTTTGCATGATCTCTTTTAATCTCCATTCCCATAATGAAGTTAGAAGCACCGAGATCCTTCATGTCAAATTTGGAGGATAGCTGCGATTTCACCTCCTTGATAACATCCATGTTATTTCCTACCAACAACATGTCATCAACATATAACACTACATAAATGAAGTGATTACCAACCTACTTGGAATATACACAGTGATCAGCCCTACTTCTCACAAATCCCAATTCAAGGATGTATGTATCAAACTTTTGGTACCACATCATAGGTGATTGCTTCAGACCATATAGTGACTTATTTAGCTTACAAACCAGCTCTTTCTTTCCCTTCACTACAAAGCCTTCTAGCTGCTTCATGTAGATTTCTTCTTTCAGAGCCCCATGTAGGAATGTTGTCTTCACATCCATCTATTCCACTTCAAGATCAAAAGCAACAAAAATAGATAAAAGAAATCTAATAGAAGTTAACTTAGCAACAAGAGAAAAAATCTCACCAAAGTCAATTCCCTCTACCTGGGAATAACCTTTTGCTACTAGCCAAGCTTTGTATTTCTCCACTTTTCCTTTTGCATTAAACTTCTTCTTAAACCATTTTCTACCCACATATTTTCTTCCAGCTGGAAACTCAACTATATCCCATGCCTCATTCTTATCCAAGGCATCCATTTCTTCAACCATGTCCTTCTTCCAGAGTTTACTATCCTCTGAATTCATTGCTTCCCTGACAGTTTTGGGATCATCATCAGTAATAGATAAAGCAAAATTGGAACAAAAATCAGGTGCACTATACCTTTCTGGTTGCCTTCTATTTCTCATTGATCTCCTCAATATTGGGGTATGAATTTATTCCTCTTCTTCAGATGATTTAGATTTTGCATCATCCAACTCAAGCTCTATTTTATCAGGTTCATCTTGTGTTGGTAGGAATTCCTGTTTGGACACATATGTTACCTCTCTGAAAACAACATCTCGACTGTAAACAATTTTCTTGGTTTATGGGTTCCAAAGATTATAACCTTTCACACCATATTTATAACCAATAAAGATACACTTTTCAGCCTTTTTATCCATCTTACTTCTATTTTCCAGTGGAACATGTACATAAGGATCACAACCAAACACTCTAAGATTTTGAAGAGAGGGTTTCTTTCTAGACCATACCTCATGTGGAGTTTTATCATCCAGCGCTGATGAAGGTGATCGATTGACCAGGTAACATGTTGTACCCACTGCCTCTGCCCAAAATTCTTGTCCTAACTTAGCATCGTTGAGCATGATCCTTGATTTTTCCATCAGTGTCTTGTTCATCCTTTCTGCAACTCCATTCTGCTAAGGAGTGTATGGATTAATCTCCTACCTTGCTATACCACACTTATAGAATTCTTCGAATTCATTTCCGCAGAATTCTCCACCATTATCTGTTCTCAATACCTTTATTTTCTTCTTTGTCTAATTTTCCACCAGAGCCTTAAACTCTTTAAATTTATCAAATACATCAGATTTATTTCTAATAAAATAAATCCATGTGTACCTTGAGAAATCATCTATGAATGAAACATAATACACAAACTTACCTAGTGATGGAACAAGCACAGGTCCAAACACATCACTCTGTATCAATTCTAAGATCCCCTTTGCTCTTGTAGCACCAGATGGGAATCTTACTCTATTTTGTTTACCATATATGCAATGTTCACAGAAATCAAAATCCAGAGTGAAATTAGACATACCTTCAACCATGCCTTTACCGTGTAGTGTTCGAAGTCCCTTTTCTCCAATATTCCCTAGTCTTTGATGCCATAGCATGGTCTTCTTTTCAGGGACGGTATTGGTCTTGTCTTGTTTATTTGTCTGTTCAAGGACAACAAAACTGTTACACCCATTAGTATAAGTTCTTCCCAACAACTTGTATAGATTTCCACACCGAAGTCCCCTCATCAACACCATTTCTCCTCGTATCATATTGCAAGCGCCCTTTCCAAATACAGTATCCACTCCTGCATCTTCCATCTTGCTTACAGATATTAAACTCCTAGCTATTTTTGGAATGTGCAGAACCCCGGGGAGAGTTCTAATCCTTCCATCTTTTAGCAGCAACTTAAATCTTCCACGTCCCAAGATTTTTGTTGTCGAGTCATCTCCTAGGAATACATCACCACCATCATATTTTTCATATTCAGAGAACCACTCCCTGTGAGGAGTCATATGGTATGATGCACCTAATTCGATCAACCAAACATCATGGTCTGCATGTGTACTTGTAGATGCCAGGTAAACATCACCTCCCTCTTAAGTGGAGGTTTTCACCTCTCTAAAAGAGGTACTATCAGATCCATTTGGTTTTTCAACCTTCTTAGACTTGCAATCTTTCTTATAATGCCCTGTTTTACCACACTTCCAGCATTTCCTCAAAGATTTTCCTGGAGACTTAGATCTACATGTAGATTTAGCTCTCCCCCCTGAAGGCTTACCGGGATTCCTATCTTGGGTAGGAACTCTTACAAATAAAACATTTGTGCTATGACTATCCATGATTTTTTGCCTCATCTCTTCAGATAACAAGGATGAAACTACATCCTCATAATTCCATGTAGATTGAGTGGTACTACCAATTGCTACAACCAGATTATCCCAAGAGTCTGGCAAAGAACATAACAAAGTAATACACTTATATTCTTTTGCAATTGTAATATTAATAGAGACAAGTTGACTTACTAGAGTATTAAAGGCATTTAGATGTTCTATCACAGAATCTCCATCTTCCATCCTAAGATGATACAGCTTCTTTCAAAGAAACAACTTGTTTACCAAGGACTTTGATTGATACAAATTCCCCAATTTATCCCATATTTCATTGGTTGTATATACTCCCGAGACATTTAACAACACTGAATCTGCTAGGCAGAGTTGAATAATACTCCTTTCTCTTCTGTCCAACTTCTCCCAATCTTCCTTTGACATACTAGTAGGTGGTGTACTAGTAGTTTGTGTAATAGTAGGTTGTGTACCAGTAGCCTGTGTGCTCGTAGACAGTGTACTAGTAGGTTGTGTACCAGGATCCACAGTGATCCATTGTTCTTTGTCTATAAGAAGGTCCTCCATCTTGAGCTTCCATAGCTCAAATTTTTTACCATTGAACTTCTCTATCTCAATTCTATAAGAGCTCGCCATTCCTCTTTCTGTACTTGAATCTCCACTGCAAAAGCTCCCACTAAACCCAGGTTTATCACAGACCCAATATAAACTTGATCTATCAAGACCGAGCCAAACCCTCAACAACAAAGGTGTCCCTCTGAATCCAAAAATGAGCTTTGATACCACATGTAAGTTTTAAACCTGTGAAGTAAAGCATTGCATATAGATTCTTAAGAAAAACAAAATTTAATCAATGGTTCATACACAAAGTACACAAAGATTTTATACCGGAAACCCTCAACCGAGAAAACCTTTCTTATATTCATTATATCAAATTTCACCATTCACCATACAATATATATAATGTTTTTAGGTATTTCGTAGATACCAAAACCCTAATCCCTTAATCTGAGATTAATTTAGTAAACCGCTAAAAATAGAAAAATCCGCTAAAAATAGCAAAAACCTCCTGAAAACAAATTTCGAGGCACTGCGCGTAACCAGGGGGAGCATACTTGCCCCCCCTGGGACCCCCCTAGGAAGGAACCTAGCACACATGACACAAAGGACACTACTAGAGGGATCGTCAGATGCAGTTGTCAAATCTGACGTACCCACAAACACACATGCAAAGAATTTAACACATACCCAACACACATCAGTCTCTATATTATGGGCTTCCTCCTTTATCTTCTTCTTCTTCGCATTGGACAGTCCAGCATGCTCAACCTGGGTGACCAGGGGGATTCCCATGATGTCGAGGTCAAAGAGTTATGCATCATCGATCGATACAAGGAACTACTCTGGCCATTCCTTCATGATCTAATCCATGTTTTCGTCTATTATCTTGTAATATGATTGCAACTCTTCCTTACTCTCATCTCTACGCACAGTGATATATATAAAATGTCGATCTGCGCGGAACTTCACAAAAGGTCGGTATTGGTGCAAGGCGTGCAGTGTCATGCATGGAAAGGCTTCAATGGACGCATTAAGTTCCTAATAATAGGCATGGAACACAACGTTAGACTGCCATTGCTTTGACATATCGTTGGTCTACCACAAGGTTGAGAACCTAGCAACCAATGGATCTGATGGTGCGATCTCCTAGAAGGTGGCTCCTTATTACATTTTCCAAGTGACAAATGAAATCAATACAAGAAGCCATCTAAAGTGGAACTCGTATCCCTGATCCTAAGCTTCAAGACAGTCTTTTTTGAGCTCATTGATGAGATAACTTGCCCAATTCATTTTAATTCCCTCCACGCACTTTCCTGCGAGGTCCGCCACAAATCCAATGACCTATGTGGGGTGATTCTTTCTTACGATATTCCTTGCCTTCTTTCCTATGATTTGAGTTTCTCTAACTGTTTCTCGAATTCTCTTTCCATTCTTATTCTTATCTTCTCCTAGCGTAGTGACTTCACATTTTTTATGTGCTCTCAAAGGGTCTGAAGTTAATACCTCTTCTCTTATTAATTCTAGGGTGGGTATACTTCTTTCTTGCATGGATAGGTCCTTCAAACCTTCTTGAGTTCTTTCAACTTTGACAACTAATTCTCTTGCCCTCTATTGCTTCAACTTATCCTCTCATTCTTCTATTATTCAGTCTATTTTATATCTATGAAATCCCTTAGTTCTTTCTCTTTCTTTTCTATGGCTTCTTCCTCTACTTTCCTTATGATATGATCCTTCTTGATCCAAGTCTTTCCTAACAAAAGTGGGAATGGGGCGTTTCTCCCAAAAAACTTAATGAATTCAAATTCCTCTTCAGTTGATGTTCCATGGATAATAACAGGTACATTAGTAACTCTTCCACATAGGGTTATCATCTTTCCCTTGAACAAGCCTATCCTTCCCAATGAAGGTATCACAGTAGGCTTTCCCAAAATTTCTCAAGTGTCTTCTATCATAATATTCACTTGTGTTTCCTCTTCCAAGACATAGTCTATGTCGAAATCTCCTATTCTTGCATTTATGCACTGCTTTACCTTCAAGACCTCTGGTAATATGACATCCTTGTATTCATAGATCATTTCTTTCAACTGTGATAACATAGTCTGAGATTTTTTTGACTCATTCTCTTGATGATTTTCTAACATGCTCTTATTTTCTTGTCTTCCTTCATAGTTTTCTTGTCTCATGTTCATTTGTTCAACTTTAGCAATCATCCTTGGAGAATCCTCAACTTCATGACCAACAATTTTACAACAAAGAAAAATAGGACATGTACCAGGGAATTCCTTAGCAAGATGTCCTGGTCTTGTGCAATTATAACATAGTTTCACTCCTCTCTTTCTTTTAAATGATCCCCAACCTGTTAAGAACCAAACATCAATATAGCATAGAAAAACCTCAGAAAAAGTACTCAACGCCTTGAAAAAGAGATAATTTCACATAATAAGCCTCTTTGAGGGGGAAACCTCCTTTTACCCCACTTAAATGTTCAAGTATAAGATGATTAAAAATGAAAATGTCTCCTTGGTATATATATGAGACTAGGAGGTATAATTACAACTAATGGCCTAAAGCCGACATAAATAAAATAACATTACTAATATAATATGCCCCAATTAAGGGGTAATGAGCCAATATT